>PVKH010031047.1:0-12387 GCA_004027955.1 Chaetophractus vellerosus
AAAAATTTCTTACATTTTTTTTAAATGCAGAATCAAGTATTGAGGAATTTTTATCATTATATGCCTACTTACTCCATTAAATGAACTCTGAAATCTAATTTGACTGACCTGATTTCTGTTAAAATATAGATTTTACATATTTATATATATATTTTTTAAAGATTTATTATTATTATTTATTTATTTATTTATTACATATCCCCCCCTTCTGCTTGCTCTTGCTGTGTCCACTCTTCTCTGTTTTTTTTTCTATGTTTGCTCCTTGTCTCCCCCCATCTTTTGCGGTGACACACCGAGTCGGCCCTCCGAGGCTGCGGCTCACTTCGTTCATGGGTGGCTCCATTCCGTTTTCACGGGCGGCTCTGCTCCATGTTTTGTGGGCAGCAGTCCTCCATGTTTTTGCGGGCTGCTGGCTTCCGCTTCGCAGGCAGCAGCTCCACTTTTCATGGGTGACTTCGCCATGCCCGTGGGGGCTTCGCCCTGCCCGTGGTGGCTTTTTGCCTTGCCCACGGGGGCTTTTGCCCCACTCATGGCGGCTTGCCTTTCTCAAGGCTGTCTGCCCGCTTGGAGAGGTCCCTGGGAACCGAACCCAGGGCCTCCCATGTGGTACACCGGCGAGCTCTTTATCCACTGAGCTATCTAGCTGGGCCCTACATATTGATATTTTAACCAAGATTTATAACTAAGCCATTTTTACGTCTGTGCAATTGTAAATTAATTGTTATTAGTTTATTCTAGTCTTTTTCCAATAATAACTGAGATATCACATTATAGGGACCAGTATTTGTAAATAAGTGTAAATTCAAGCCCATAAGGACCACTACAATAACACTTAATTGTATAAAAAAATTAAAATCAGACCAAAATCTACATTCTAATTCTCATATAGCAACAGAGTGGGACCTGCATGAACACATATGAAACATACACATTAAGACACATACATATACAAGAGACACAATCCTATATAGCTACAAAATATGTATTGTTACTCTACCCATGTCATTTTTAATGGAAAATTCAGTTCAAAATACAAAGAGATAGGAATGCATGTGTTAAATTCTGTTCCCACTTTTTTGCAGCACATATGCTGATTTCTCAAGGGATTTTGCCAGTTCAGTCATAGAATTGAGTTATAAACACTAGGAAAAGAAGCAATGAAGTGGAATAGAAAAGGTTTCAATAATATAAATATCATGTTTCAGGAAACGCTAAAGAAATCATACAACGCAAATAGCATAATGATTTTATTAAATTACATGCAATATCATTAATTTAGTGATAAGCTCTTTGTGGTTAAACTTTAAATGCCTGAAGAATACAATAAATGTGGCCATGTTTAAGTCCATTTCTGTATTTATTTTCAAATATATGAGATTTTTCGTGCTGTACTTTCTAGTCTTGTCTATCTAACTTTGGTGTTACCTTGTTATCATTGTATTCATGAATGAGCTTTCAGTTCAGTCAAATCTACGGCTTGTCTTATGAATGACATGAAGATTTAAAATCAGTTTCCCAATTCCTGTCTCAAAACTTTTTGATTTTTCAATGAGAAATTAATGCCTCTTTAAAAGTGCCATGTAACCTGGTATCTTTGAGGATAAAAAGAAAATTTAGGGGAACAAATCACTTTCTGCTTTACAGATAATAGCTTGTGGCTGTCCAGGTAGCTAACTGTGGAGCTACTATTTTCTTCGTCATTTTTGCAACAGTTTAATAAAAGAGCAAAGAAGAACGGACAGGGGAAATTGCTCCTCCTTGACTGAATTCATTTTCTTGGGAATAACTAACTCTGGGATCAAAGAGATCCTATTCACCACACTTCTAGTTATTTATCTCATTAATATTCTGGCAAACGTCAGAATAATCATTTTGATTAGATTGGATTCCCAGCTTCACACATCGATGTACTTTTTCCTCAGCCACCTCTCCTTCTGTGACTTCTGCTATTCCACAGCAATTGGGCCCAAGATGCTTGTGGACCTCTTTGCCAAAAACAAATCAATTCCTTTTTTTGCTTGTGCTCTGCAATTCTTCATCTTCTGTATCTTTGCAGATTCTGAGTGTCTCCTGCTGGCAGACATATTCTTTGATAGGTACAAGGCCATTAACAACCCCTTTCTCTATACAGTCAACAAGTCCAGCATGGTTTGTGCCATGCTCATGGCTGGTTATGTGGTGGGAATGGTGGATGCACTGGCAAATATGACATTAGCATTCCACTTATACTTTGTGGGTCAAATGAGATTAATCACTTCTTCTGTGATATGCCTCCTCTTTTGTTGGTATCTTGCTCAGATACACAGGTCAATGAGTAGTGATATTCTCCCTTTTTGGCTTCATTGAACTGAATACCATTTCAGGAGTCATAGTGTCTTACTGTTATATCATCCTATAAGTTTTTAAAGACCCACTCAGATGAGGGGAGATTCAAAGCTTTCTACACCTGCACATCTCACTTGATTGCTGTTGCAATTTTCCAAGGAACCATGCTCTTCATATATTTCTGGTCCATTTCTTCTTACTCCTTAGATCAAGACAACATGACCTCATTATTTTACACCCTTGTGATTCCCATGTTAAATCCTTTGATTTACAGCTTATGGAACAAAGATGTAAAAGAGGCCATGGAAAGAATGAAAAATAAATGGCTGTTTAAAATATTTATATTAAATAATATATATATATAGCTGTGGTTGTTGTTTTAATAAAATTATATGATATTAAGTGAGAAAGAAGTTGCCTAAAATACTCACTTGAAAAAAAATATTTTTTGTAAAAATTTCCAATCATACCAAAATTTTTCACTTTCCTAAATGGATACATTGCATTAGAGATCCCAAATTTATATATAGTACTTCTTCTTTGTGGAATATTAACTTTTTGTTATCTCTAATTTATTCTTTATACATTTTTATACTATTTCAAATATTCCAAGACACACTGAATGTTTACTAAGTCTCCATTATACATTTAGGTGCTTTGCATTTCATGGTGAGTACAGAAGTTTTACACTAATGAATATTAAAATCTAGTTGAAGCAGCAAATGTTACTTAATTAAGCATACAAACAATTCATAAAATAAAATAAATCATAAAATATAAAGACTGGGTGTTGTAAATCCAAAACATGTCTGGATTTGGTACGTAGAGAAGGCAGGCTTCCCTGAAAGGAGAAATTTTGTCTCAGATCTAAATGATGAGAACTGATTTAACTTAGAGAGAGGAAACAATTATAGTCAGAGGGACTGGAAATTAGAGGGCTTGAGGAAGTCTACACCTTGCCTTAAAAGAATAAATAAGGTCCAAAAAAGCTTATGTTATAAAGAACAAAGGGAAGGGCCTCAGGAAAGCACATCCTTGAATGGTAATTCTTAATTCCTCCATCACTTCATCCAGAAAGCTTTCCTTCCCTTCTTTCCCATTCTCAGCCTGAGAAAATAACTCCTTTTGGATTCACAAACAAACCCCTCCTCAGGGCATTTTAAAAATATTATTCTGTTTACTAAATCATTTACTTCAATATGGGATTGTGAACAGTTTGTGCTCAAGATCTGAGTGCTTCATTTCTCTTATCCACAGATTTTGCACCATGTCTGTGAAACAAAATGGAAAATAAACAAATAATTGATAAAATCAAAACCTCAGTAATATTTTAATTGCTCCTTAGAGGCTTGTCAAAACAAAATTAACTGAGGGTATATATGTGCCCTGAGTATATATTTATAATTTGTGAAAAAAAATGCATATACTCGTTGCAGTTACTGAAGGCTATGGATATATAAAGAAAAACATATTAATTATTTAGGGATATAAAGAGATTTCAACAATGTAATTTTTAGATATGCCTACTTTCTCTGGCTCTGTAATACTTTTCTGATTGCCAAAGCACTGAATCACCTTGATGAGAAAACATGAATATGGTCATATATTTGAAGGGTCATAGAAGACTCAAGAACATTCCTAATTACATATTATAATTGAACAATCTAAAAGTTACTGAACATCCTAGGCTTTGATATCTGTATTGTAAAATGCTCTGTGTGAAAACATTTCAGAATGGGAGTAAAGTCAAAGATCCCCTCTGATTTTCAATTTGGCGATTCTTTAAGGAAGACAAGAACTTGTTAGTGAAAAGTATAGGAGTAGATAAAGCCTATGGAGAATGCCTGTTTAGAAAAATAGCTTTAAAAGTTTCCTCCTATCTCATATTTTCTCAAATAACCCATAATGTGTTGAAATTGTTTCTTATGAGCAGTAGCATTGCAGAATACTGTGTTTGACATTAAAATATTTAAGTCCAAACAATTGCAGGGTGTTGCCGCTAATTTGGAACATGGAAACATGGCATCTAATTAAATTATCTCCTTTCTATATGACACCATATATTACTGAGTCTAAAGACTGATTTGATTTCCTATTGTCCCCTTTTATTAGCCTTAGTGGGGTGACCTAAAGGTAGGCAAATTTTAAGCCCTATAAATGAATGACTAAAAATTGAACTGACTTATTTGATATTGTGCTTCTGTAACTAAGGGTTAACAATGAACACATGAGTATGATTACTGAATCACTATATAGATGCCTTTTCATTTTTTAGTATATTGTAGAATACACAAAAGTGCATACTTGGAATTACTGAAATTTGCTGAACTAGAATCCATATTTCTTGATCTCTAAGAATGTTTGAACAACTATATAACCTTTATATTGTGATTGTAAAAACCTTGTGACTGACCCCCTTTTGAAACCCCCATCCTGCTTTACAACTCTAAAGTCTTATGATCACTAGACAGTCCCTTAATGTTTATTAATGAAGGAACCTGTGCCAGCCCCACCGCAAATATTCATTAACTTAAACCTGCGTGTCTTTGGATACTATAAAACTATCAGAATTACTCCAGTTTAGAGGGACTTATTTTAGGCTATTAAGCCATCTGTTCTTGCTATGCACTTACAATAAACCCTTCTCTCTTTGCAACTGCAATGTTTCGGGAATTGGTCATTACGAAATGCATCAGGCAAACAACCCCGCTTTTGTTGGGTATAACTTCCTCTACCTTAATTGTACAATATTGGTTAACTAACCAATTATTGGAAATAATTTTAGGAGGTTTATGACTCAAATAAGAGCTTGGGAAGATGGTATGCAGTGGCCTTTCTACCTTGGAATTCTAAAGATGTAGCAGGAAAATAACATCGAAAGGATTTGATGCATTTTAACCTGTTTCAGGGATGTTCTTTTATCTATAATCTTGTCTTTTGCCTTGCCACTGAAATCACTAAACATAGGAATGGAATGGTAATGGTAGATTGGTTATGTGTATAAAACAGCAAATAGATAGATACATAATGGTGATTCCCTGCTTAACCATATTTGTAAGAATAGAGCAGTAATAATACTCAGTGGTGCAGTTAGTGGGATGTAGACATTAAATGCAGAAGCTGCAACTTTATTTCCCTTTAAGAAATCCTTCTTCAGGAGCATGAATTTGACCAGGTGCCAAATGCCACTCAAAGCACTGTGACCTTTAACAATCACACTTCTTTGCTAGACTTCAATTCTCTATCTATAAAAGAGGAGCTCAGATTCATTTTTAAATTCTTTTTAGCTTTAAAGAAGTTTTAGATTACATAAATGTTACATAAAAAATATAGGGGATTCCCACATGCCCCTCTCTCCACACATACACTTTCCCATGTTAACAACATCCTTCATTAGTGTGGTACATTGGTTACAATTGAGGAGCACATATTGAAGCATTGCTACTAATCATAGATTATAGCTTACATTGTAATTTATACTCTGTCCCACACAATTTTTTAGGTTATGACAAAACGTATAATGGTCTGTCTCCATCATTGCAATGTCATGCAGGACAATTCAAATGTCATGAAAATGCCCCCATATTACACATATTCTCCCTCCCCTCGGAATTTCTGTTAGCCACTGCCTTTATATCAATGATAAAATTTCTTCCATTGCTATAATAATAATGTCTATAATAGAACAATAATAAGTCTACTTTGGTCCATTGTTCATTCCCCAATCTTGAATATTCTGGAATGGTGATGCCCACTCAGCCTCTAATTGAGAGAGAGTTTAGACTGCATGAGGCAGATTGATGGAACTATCTTACTTGCAGTTGCAGACATTCTGTTCCTTGGGATGGGTGTTGTCAATCATCATCTCCTTGTTAGTTGTCCTGGGTGAGTTCAATGACCTGGAGAGTAGGTGTTGCAACTCTGCTGAGATTCAGGGCCCTACTGGCACAGAGGTGGACCAAAGATTTAAGTCTCTGGGACATATATTTAACAAGCATAGTGCTAATTATAAGGTTCAAATAAAAGGGGCAGAAAAGTCATGTGTAGGGAAACTATAAATGAGTCTAACTGTTACACTGTGGAGCATAAATTTCAAAATAAGGCCCACTGACAGAGTACAGAATTCCTGAGTTTGTCTGCCCTGCTCATAGTGTCTGGATGTCTCTAGAGCCCTGAGGAGACCTGCTATTTGAGGAACTGTTTATTGTGGTAGTCAATGAGATCCTGCTGAGATGTGCATAAGCATAACCTCTGGAATGATCTCCTGACTCACTTTGAAATCTCTTAGCCATAAAAACTTATTTGCATTTACCATTTTCCCCTTTTGGGTCAATGTCTTTTTCCAGAGGCATTGCTAGTTGCCTCTTGGTAATTGTCCCTCTGTGCCAGGGATGCTAATCCCCAGGAGTCATGTCTCATGCTGGGGATGCAGGGGGGAGGTAGGGCATTTATGTGCTGAGTTTGGTGTAGGGAGAGGCCACATTTGGGCAACAAGGAGGCTTTCAGGAGGTAACTCTTAGGTAATACTAGGCTAAGATTCAATTTCACAAGAAAAGTTTCATAAATATAATTGTCAATATCGAAGGCCTGGTGTAATATCCTGCCTTCCTTCACTAGGCACTGCCCTTGTACTCAGGGGATTCTTGCCAGCCTATTAGAGAATGTAACAGAACTCCCCAGGATGGGAATTAAAAATTCTTTTGGTTATTGTGTGGGTCTCCATCCACCAAGACAATGCAAAAGGGGCTCAATTTCAATTATCACTAAGGACCTTTCCAGGTGCTACCTTTTGTCTACCTATGAATATAATGCTATTTAAACCCATCTCACTATTGTACTAATATAACAACAAAAAAGAATTGCTTCACCTGTATGAAAAAGGAATGTGTATCTTATCTAGGCTGATTTGATCTGAGATAACAGTTATAATGATATGAGTGAGATAGTGGAATTATCACAAGGCCAAGTACATTGAAACAAAACCCTTGTAAGTGGTCTCTTATTCACATTCCAACTTTCATAGTTATTTCATAGAAGTTGATACCCAATTTCATTATTGTTAAAAAAAAAATTAACCTCAATGCAGTACCATGACTCATTGTTCTCATGATAATTAGAACAATAATTGGTGTGCATATGGAACTGCTATAAGTCTCACACATTAGTAGGGCAAGTGAGAATTGTCTTCTCTCTTTGGAAAGGTGTATGGCACTATTTACTATACCTGGACATATATATGACACAGACAATATGGAATTCCTAGTTTTATATCCAAAAGAAATGAGCAAATATCCACAAGAAGGCATGCGCAAAAATTTTCATAGTAGCATTATTTATAAGAATATGGAACTGAAATAAAGTCAAATTTCTGTCAATACAATAATTCAGAGCTGATGATTGTTTTAAGCATTAGATACAAAATATTTTAAGCTTTGTATGCTACAAAGCCCTTGACACAAGCAATCAAGTCTGCACCTGCATTCCGACAACCAAAGAATTGGGTTGACTGTGTTTCAATTCATTTTCATGGGCCGTAGTTCACTGATCTCAACTCCTCTGTAAATAATATCTTATGGTATGCTGTACATTGAACTACTATACAGCAATGAGAACGAATAAACTAACCCAACAAATAACATTGAGGAATATCACAAATATAAGTTTTAGTGAAAGAAGCCAGATATAACTGTATACAAACACTATGATTTCATTTTCACATGGTTAAAAATATACAAACTAATCTAGTATCTTAGAATTGAATTTATGATGGAGTGTGTAAATGATTTCTGGCTGTTTTATAATATGGGTTCTGAGTACAGGGATATATTCCTTTCTGAAAATTTACTTCATGTAAATTATTTTTAAATAATTAGTATTATATGATCATTTTCTAAAAGGTTTCCAAAAACAAAGTCTTTTCACTCTCATATTGGAAGCAACTACAGGATTTCAATATGATTTTTTCCATCTCTAGTAGTTTCCTATATACAATATGTATTCAAATATATATGTTAATTTAATGTAGAACAAAATTTTAATAGAATATATCAGTTAATAATCATGCTTTATGTTATTCAAAATGCATGCTGCCTTGCTTGTATAAAAAATGTTCTTGTCAAAGAATGGACATGTTCTTCATCAGCAGAGAGACATGTACTTTGGTATTAGTATCATGTAATGAACTCTGCTTTCTAACAGTCCATGACTCAGGCCAGGCAATGACTTCTGAAGAAGGTGGTCTTGTATGTAGGCACTAGTCTACATAGTATTATTTTAGTGACAGTTGGGTCACCAGAAAAGCCTTATACATGGAATTTTTCTCATATGCTTTTCTCTGGTGCCTAAATTCCCTCTAAAGTCATTGATTTCAATCATAAGAATGCCACTCTGAAGTATGACAGAAATCTCTTTGGAAGGCCAATTAGTTTACAAATGTAATAAGGTAATTGTAATAATGATGTAGCTATGCAAGCTCAGGTTTTAATGGAAAGAAGCTAGAAGGAAGTTACTGTGTGATCTGTAGAAGCAGTTGCGTTTAGGAAGCTTCTTCTGGGACCTGCCTGAACATAGCGTACCCTGAAGGAAGTTGACATCCCTAGAGGAAAAGCACCTGAAGGGAAAATGAGCTTAGAAAAGAATCAGAATAAGGCAAGCAAGGACAATTCCCTCTCCTCCAAATATGCACTAAAGAAGTAGATAATGTTAGTAAACAAATCTTCTTGTGGTTACCTGGTTGACAATTATTAACATTTACTAATGTGGTTTGAGCTTTATCTCAACACTATTTTCACAGGAATATATTTGGTAATTTATTACTGGGTATCATCACACAAATAATGGCAATGAAATGGGGAAAAGCATTAAAATTGCCACCTGTTACAGGTTGATGTAATTATGAATTCCAAAAATCCATATTGAATCATGCTTGCAACACTGATCTGTTCACCTGGGCATGATTGGGTTATGATTAGGGCGTTGACTGGGGGGGCATCAGTAGGGCGTTGAGCCGCACCCCTTGGTGGGTGTGGTCTCAAGTATAAAAGGCAAGGCCAAAGACAGATTTGAGAAGCAGTTTATGAGAAGCAGTTCTGATGATGGAGAGAAGGCCCCAGGAGTTAGCCGTTCACCTGATAGTCTACAGCTGACCTTGTGGAGGAAACAGGGGAACTAAGCCTGGAGGGAAACGCAGCCCCAGGATAGAGGAAACCAAGGAGCTTGAACCCTTGCAAACTTCAGCAGCTGTCTTGCTCCAACACGTGCCAATGGACTTTGGTGAGGGAAGAAAACTTATGCTTTGTGGCCTGGTAACTGTAAGCTTCTACCCCATATAAATACCCTTTATAAAGACCAACCAATTATTGGTATAATTACAAAGGCACCCCTTTGCCTGACTAATACACCACCTAAATCACTTCTCTCAAAATTAAAAATATACTAGTTTCACTGATTTTAGTCTGGTGAGACTCCCAGCCTTACAGAAAGGAAGGTAAACAAGAAAAATAGTAAAACCTGATCCTTTTATTCCCACCTGGTGTTTTAAAAGAAACAGGAAAACATCTTCATTGTAGGAGTGCATAAAAAGGAATATGCCTAATAAATCTTATTATTTTCTTTTACATTCAAATTTCACATTGAATGGTTTAGTGATAATTAAAGCAATTGCATTAAGACATAAATTTGACTTTTGTATATTATCTGGATATATAAACATAGAGTAGATGTTTAATGAGCACATAGCAATCTGTGCTTTTTTTTTTAAAGATTTATTTTTTATTTATTACATATCCCCCCCCCCCCTTTCTGCTTGCTCTTGCTGTGTGTCCATTCTTCTGTGTTTTCCTATGTCTGCTTCTTGTCTCCCCCTGTCTTTGCGGTGATGCGCCAAGTCGGCCCTCCGCGGCGGCGGCTCATTCCGTTCGAGGGTGCAGCCGTCCTCCATGTTTTTTGCGGGGCTGCCCGGCTTCCGCAGTTCGCAGGAGGCAGCTGCGCTTTTCATGGGTGACTTTGCCATGCCCGTGGGGGCTCCGCCCTGCCCGTGGTGGCTTTTTGCCTTGCCCACGGCGGCTCTACCCCACCCACGGCGGCTTGCCTTTCTCAAGGCTGTCTGCCCGCTTGGAGAGGTCCCCGGGAACCGAACCCGGGGCCTCTCATGTGGTACCCCAGCGTACTCTTATCCACTGAGCTATCTAGCCAGGCCCTGTGCTTGTTGATATATGGAAATGATTCACACATTATAAAATATCACTCCAAATTTAAACAATGTAGGGTGCATTCCCATAAACTGCTAATTTGTTCACATTCAGGGGACACCTTTTTCTTTATTTTCTATTTCCTTCCCCTAATTGTGCAATATAGTAGACCTCTATGTCACTTACTCTTCATAACAATTTTAATAATGTTTCTGTTTTCAACAGAAATAAAGCAGCCTACCTCCAACATGGCAGCCCTTCCTTTATGCTTCTCTCTGACCTGAATCACCTACCTTGGAATCCTTTATCAGTTTAGACATGTTACCTGGATGACTTGTCTGTTCAGTAAGAAATCTAAAAATTTGTGGAACACTAATTTTGAATTTCCACACAAATAATTTCATGTAAATGCACATTCACTTTCAATTACATTAAACAAGAGATTGTTTATTCAGGAACTTATTGAGAGCAAGGGCTTTGCAGTTCAGAAAACTCAATGGCTGTGAGACTCCAGATGTTACTACCTACATCTGTAAAATGAGGTTGTTAGTGAAATGTTTGGATACATGAGATAGTATATGAACCATAAGATAGTTTCTAGTGACACATTACATAATATATGAAAAAACAGCTAGTATTTGTTTTGAAATTCAAAATGGTCTCTATTCAGAATTAAGTTCTTTTATCCTTCAATTCCATTTTTAAGGATTTATTTTAAAGAAATTCTTGGAAATGATTATATATGTATGTATAATTGCACTCATGAGATTGTTTATAATATAAAGAATTATATACAGACCATAAGATCGATTAAATGAATTAATAAACATCCATTGAAAGGAATGGAGTGTTTCTATTAATATTTGATATATAATTATGCTTTTTATATCCTCATATTGGCTAAATTAAAAATCTAATGGTATCTGAAAGAAAACATGGTTATCTCTCGGCAGTATGATCATAGATGTTTCTATCTTTTTAAAAACTTCTTATATGGCCTCAATTTATTTAAAGAGGATGTAAATGCATGTATATGTATGTGTACAATATGGAATTAAAACAAAATACCAATATTGAGATTAGTGAAGCAGAA
Source organism: Chaetophractus vellerosus (assembly GCA_004027955.1). Classification (NCBI taxonomy): domain Eukaryota; kingdom Metazoa; phylum Chordata; class Mammalia; order Cingulata; family Chlamyphoridae; genus Chaetophractus; species Chaetophractus vellerosus. The sequence continues at coordinate 11,608 of PVKH010031047.1, forward strand.
ATAATAAATAGTGGTTGACTAGAGATCATTTAGTTATTATTCATCAGCTACAATATCACTGTAGAGAGAAAGAAAAAATAATGGTATAAGAAAATAAAATGGCAAAATGTATTACCTTCTCAATTACCCACCCGTATAGAATATCAAATTTTATTTTATTTTATTAAATTTTTGTTTTGGGGGGTAAGTAGCTGGGATTGAAACTGGGACCTTGTACATGCCAGGCAGGTGCTTAACTACTGGGCAACATGTGCTTCAGAATATCAGATTTTTTTTTTTTTAAGATTTATTTATGTGTGTGTTTGTGTGCTGTCAACAGCTGGGGCTCTGTGGCGCTAGGGGCCTTCTCAGTTGCGCACCCGGCACACTCGCGCCTGAGGCCTGCAGCGCCTTCTGCTTTGCAGCGGGCCAAGGCCTGGGAGCACTCTGGGAGCAGGGCCTGTGCCTGTGCAGGGCCGCCCAGCCCCAAAGACTCCACCTGCCTACACTTCTGCTCAGCCCCTTGTTGCCCTAAACTTACTGCGGGGGTCCACCAAGGTCCCCCATCCCCATAAGGCCTCATGTCAGCCAGTAGCCCTCGAGATCACTGTCCCATGGCCAAGAGACTCCCTGCGCTAGGACTTCGGCCGTGGCTCCGCTGAGGTGAACATTGCCAACGCCGCCGCCGTGCTTCGCTGAGTGCTGCTTGGGCGCTCTAGTGTGATGGCCCTGATGGCCCTAGGAGCCACCTCAGCCAGGCTGGCAACCTAGGTGCAGGTAACAGGTGGCACCTGCGCCCTG
>PVKH010031048.1:0-12388 GCA_004027955.1 Chaetophractus vellerosus
TGTCCTTTACAAACTTTTTCCAATTATTGAAGATACAAAGTGAGATCACTTAAGCTCAGTCTCAGTAAATTAACTCCATGAGTTTATGTTAGAAGGCATAAAAAACAGGTGCTTATTATCACAACAGGATCATACATTGGAAGTACTATGTTCACACAGGTGTACGGACTGGGCAGTCTCATGGGGCCCCAATTCAGAAGGGCCACATGCTTCGTTTAGGGTGACCATGCTCTGTGGTTGCCATCCTGAAAGTCGTCATTTTTAAAATAATGGGCCCTATATTTTCATTAGCACTGGGCCTTTTGCCACAGGTGTCTTTGTTGACTAGACAGAGAGTCAGCGCCATCTACCTTAACTCAGAAAATGGACTCCTTCACATTTTAGTTGGATATGCATATATGTCTCCTGTGGTTTTGATATCATTCTTTCTTTCTCCCTGCTTACTGTTTTCTTGCCTGACAGAAGCACAGAACCCTACATAAGATCCAGAGGGATTACCCCCATTTGCATAGAAGAGAGTTTTCCAGCTCAAAAATCATAAAAGCATCAAAAGCTTCGGTCTGGTTACTGTATGCTTACAGCTCACATGTGAGAATATATGCAGAATTAAATAATTCCTTTGCATTATGGTCAAGTAATTCACTGTGGGACTAAGTGATTTAGAATTGTTTGATATGTTCAACAAATATTTATTTAAAGTTTATTGTTTCCTTTAAAAAATTAAACTAGGACACTGATGGATAGTTAAATTTATGGTTTGGATTCCTTATTACTCTTTCCTGACCATTACCTTCGCTTGGAATTTGTACCCATTTGGTACAATGAAGATGCAATTGGAATATGGATGTACAGATAGATTGCAAAGAAAGATAAGAATGTTTTGTAGTTTAAAAATTTACTGAATTTTCACTTAGATTGAGATTAGGAGGAGTTTGAGATAATGGACAGTGAATCATTGTTTTGCTGGAGAATGATTTTGTCTCAGATGGAAGAAACATTCTGTAATCTTATATACTATCATCTTTTTTTCAAGTGATGTGAGAAACTAGTATAAGCTTCAAAATATATGGAGACTTTCAAAATCACCCTTCTTTTATAAAAAGAAGCACTTGTGAAAAATGTGCTTTCCAGTGCCCTACCCAGAATTACTAAATTTGGGGCTTCCAAGGGTCCTGAGGACCTGTATTTTTTTTCTTCTTATTTCTCCCCTCCTCGTTGTTTGTACTTGCTGTCTGTTCTCTGTGTGGGAGGGAGGCACCCAATCCCTTGTTGTGTCTTTCATTGTGTTTCCTCGATGTCAGCCCTTTGTGTCAGCTTACTGTCTTGTATGTTTTGTTTAGGAGGCACTGGGAACCGAACCCAGGACCTCCCATGTGGTAGGTGAGCGCCTTACTGCTTGAGCCACATTCGCTTCCCCTGAGGACCTGTATTTTAAAGAAGCCGCTCCTTTGTAGAAACAAAGCCTAGTGTGGTCAGCCAAGTGTGGGAAATTCACCTTAGGTCAGTGGTTCTCAAACACCCATCAGACACATTTGGAGGGTTTGTTAAAACGGCGCCTCTACCTTATTCAGGTGTCTGGGGTGCGCCCTGAGAATTTGCATTTCTGACATGTTCCTAGATAACTCCAGGGATATGGCACTGTGAGAACAACTGGCCTCGGGTCTGTTTCGGTGTCTGCTGTTACAACCTGAAAGGCTCAGGTGGCTGTCCACCCAGAAGTTGAATGTTTCCTCCCTGATCCTGCTGCTCCAATCATCCCAAGCCCATCATATCCTCCTACACAAAGAGTTTATGGTGCTATTCATAGGGTGGACCCCAGCGTGGTACCCAGAATCAGTACATCCCGTAAGATAAAGATAGTCCTAGGAGACATGCCAGCTCTTGTCTGATCCCAGAACACACAAAATTAATGAACATGTTAAGGACAGTGGGAAATTAGTTAATTGTCACACCTGGTTGCAGGCAGAGTCAGAGGAGAGAGACAACAGCCCCGAAATGGCACCGAAAGCCTCAGAAGCTCTCAAATCAAACTGTGTTTTGTTTTTTTTCAGAGAGGATGTAGACTGGGAGCTGGAAAATGGGTATTTCTGTTAGAATGTGTCTCCTTGAGGGAAGTTGTCAGTCCCCATGAGATAAGAGATAAGAGGTCTTCTGTTGGCAGAGAGTCGGATGTGTGTACTTTCGTGGATGTGAGGATGGCAGATTGGCCTAACAGCCTTCAGTTCCCTCCTTCCTTCTGAATCACCTCTTTCAGCCACACTTAAGTTCACCCGTAGTAGATGCCGTGTTCTGATTTAAGTCACTTTCATCAGGGATGTTTACTTTTCATTGCCACCATCACAGGTGTGAACACCTCCCCCTCCCTGGGAGCAGCTACTAAGCACTTGACCTTAAGAGTCTTAATTCTTAAACAAAGCCTGTGGTTCTATCACATGAACGATATTGAAACTAAAAGCAAAAGAAAACAAACAAAAAAACACCTGGGGTGTATTTCAGAATCCTAAACAACATACTTTATAGATTAACCTTTAAATCATGAAATTTCCAATCTACAGACCAATGCTTTGATTTCAAGAGCTGCAAATATGCTTCCAAGGGGAAAGTGTAAAAAGCCGAGAAGCCGCCAAACAAATATTTTGCTTATGTATCATTTTTGTCATGTGGCTGTTTTGTGAGCTAAACAGATGTTTGTTGTACAAATATAGCATGTCCTGCACAGTTCACTTGCAGCTTTTGACTGCTTAGTAATATGACAATTCCTAACAGAAGGCAACAGCAAACATAAATTCTAATCACAGCAATTGGAAAAAACCAGGATTAACTCCATCTATATAGTCTTTTGCTAACAAATCCTCTCAGTTTTCCTTCATCTGAGAATGTTTGTTTTTATTTCCCCTTCATTCTTGAAGGATATTTTCACCAGATATAGTTTTTTGAACCTGACAGTTCCTCTCTTTCAGCACTTGAAAAATTGTGTACACTTCCTTCCAGCCTCCATGGTTTCTGATTAAACTTTGATTGGTGTCCTATAAGTAATGAGTCATTTCTACCTGTCTGCTTTCAAACCTTTGTCTTTGTCTTTATTTTCCAGAGTTTAATTATGCTGTTTTTCGACGTGGATATCTTTGGGTTTATTCTATTCAGTGTTTTTCTCAGTTTCCTGAATATGTGGGTCTATGTCTTTCATCAAATTTGGGATTTTTTAAAAAGCTATTCTTTCTTTGAATTTTTTCCTCAGCCTCCATCTCTTTATCCTCTCCTTTCAGGACTCCAGTGATAACAGTGTTAGCTCTTTTGTTACTGTCCACGGGTCCCTGAAACTTCTCATTTTTATGGTGTTTATTTTTTCTCTGTTGTTCAGACCAGGCATATTTTATTGTTCTTTCTTTGAGTTCACTGATAACCGAGCCCTGTCAATTCATCTCTACTCTGCTATTGAACCCATCTAGCATTAAATATACATATATGAACATATATATGCATATCTATGCTGTATGTGTATGAATATATTTACACACGTGTTATCTGAAATTAAAGTTTTGTTTCTGTTTTAAACAATAGGCATTCTGTGTTTATAGCAACATAGTCCAATTCTGTTTTATAGTTATTTTGTGTCCATAGCTACAGCAAGCATTGTCTACTTATCTCTAGCATTATATAATATTTTTTAAGGAAACCAAAAAATTGTTCTATGTTCTTATATTAAGCCACAAAAACAGCATTTTTATTTTATTTCTTTCTTCGCAATCCCACATTTCAGGCTTACGAAACTGAACAACTGTGTTGATTCACATATAAAAATGTAAAGGCAGGATTTGACTTGATGAACTGGATGAATATTTTAAATGCTTTGATTCTACCTTTTCCCCTCTCTCTTTCTAAGGAAATAAATGTGAAAATACTCTTGGCTTGTGAGTCGTAATATATGTTCATGCTAAAAGGTCACTGAACATTTAGAGTAGGCCCCAGAATCCCAAAAGATGAAATTTGTACTTTTTTCCCTAACCGAACATAAATCATATATAGACATTTTATTTTGCCTAATAGTTTTCAATCCCAAGAGTAAAGGATATATTTCTAGGTAATTATTTGCAGTATAGTTTGTTCCATGAAAGGAAATAGAGGGGACTTAAAGTCATAGCCATTTTCCACTGTCTTGGATGATTATATTACATGATTTACATTTGCTATTTTTGTTAGGAATAATAGCATGATTCTGTATCAGGCCTGGTGACAGATGGATTTGAATAGACCAGTTCTGGGAGAGGGTAAAGCTAGTGGGGGAGAGTCTGTCTTAAAAATGACTGGTATAGAAATACGGTTGTGTGAAATTGGACATGCCATAAAAGGCCTGGCCTGAATCAGTGCAGGCCAGCAACTAATATAAACAGTTGGGGAGTTAGAGCTAGACCTTGAGTGAGGAGGCAGTGGTCAAGTTAGGGCTTCTGCCTTAGTACACTGGTCATTTGAGGGGAGACTTGGGGCCTGGAGCTCTGGCAGATGGGCAGGGGACAGGTAATGTAGTTGAAGCTGGGTAGCCCAAGGGAGTCAGGGGGTGAGGGCCTGATGGATTTTTCTGGGAGAGACAAAGAATCTGAAAGTTTCAACCAAAAGTTTCCTCAGGTCATAGCAAGACCTTCCTGGCTGAAGCCAAGCTGAAGCCATAAATTGCCTCTCTTCAAAAACTAACTACGTTTCTAAACCCATGAGAGACATTTCCTAAAAGAGTCATGGACATGCTTTAGGAGAAGCAGGGGGATCATATGATCAGGTTTTCAGCTTCTAAGAGAGAAGAACCTGAATGTCAAGAAGTGATAACAGGAGAAAGAGGAGGGATTGGACATGAGTCAATGGACATTTCAGCTTTGTTCACCAACCTCATTCACTACTATTACAGTGTCCTTTGCAGTCAAAACGTAGAATTTTCAATACACAATATGAATAAGTAAATCTTTGTTAATCGATTTTACTATTTCCATTTAAATACAAATATTAAAAAAGAGTCCCAGGATGTTAGCTCTCTTTCTTCTTCCAAAGCATCAATTTTCAGATATTCCAAGAAATCTTTGTTTTCCCTTTTGTGTGTCCTCTCACATTATCTGTCTGATAACACATTTTAGAACTTTTCTGGAGAATGATAGACTTCAAGCTGTGGTCTGCATTTTCCAGATTCACCTTTTTTCCCCCCATGATCCTTCAAAAGTTGCAAATTAATTTCCCATGGACCCATTTACATACCTTTTAGATTTGGAAAGTGTGGCTGGTTAGGTCTTGGCAATTTGATCAAGGTAGTGATATTTTACTATATTCTTTCCTATTTTGAATTTCAATGACCCCTTAATAATATCTGTTTCCAATTTTATTATTAAGAAAATGAAACCAAAATACAATTTAAGTATAGAATATTCTTGACATATAAATATAAAATGTTAAATGATAAATATAAAATGTTTTTCATCCTCTGGTTACAAATTTTTTAGAGGTTTCTAGTTTTCTTCAGAATCACATTTATTTCATGAGTAATTCTTACATCAGCTGGAATTTTCTTTACCTTCAGAGATCTAGACTACTTGACTTGGAACCCTATATTGACAGAAAGACAAGATCCTCCCTGGTGATTTCTGCAACAAAGAGAAGTTTATTTTCTCTGGCCTTCTGGACTATTTGTTCTTGTGTTTGACTCTGGGCCATTTTCCTTTGACCCAAATATGAAACTCATACTTGGCCTGAAAGAACTCACCTCCATGAAACATTTGTGAATGAAGAAGACTTTTCAGAAGATTTCCTGCAGGAGATTAGGAAGGATTTATACCAAATTACTACCAACAGCATTAATCATCATTCTAGGCATCAGTGTGAAAATGTAGTTGAGACCCAGTGGCTTCTCAGTTCACCCCAGTCTCTTCTTGGCTGGAATTTCATGTCTTCTCAACTGTTATCTCATCTCTTCCTCTTACCTCTGTCATCATGCTCAGGAGAAAAACCACAAACTGCCTCCCCTGGTCTCATGAAGAGAAATTCTTCCTTTTTCTGAGGTCTTGGCCTTAGGGACCTCTTGGCTTAAGGCCTGAATGGGCCACTTTTACTATTCTTTCCAGGGAGGTACCAAGACTTTCTTCCAGAAGATGCAAGCTTCTTCCTAAGAGGAAATGTGGTAAATACAATTTCTCTCCTAAACCTTATACTCTTGATGTAATTTTTCTGTAATCTAAAACTTCTTTAAAATAAAGTTTATTATGTTTTTAAAAATGGGGAAATGGATGTAGCTCAAGTGATTGGGCTCCCATCTACCATATAGGAAGTCCAGGGTTCAATTCCCAGGGCCACCTGGTGAAAGGAAAGTTGGCCCGCACGAAATGCTGGCCCGTGCAGGAGTGCTGGCTCACATGGAGTACTGGCCCATGTAGAGAGCCACTGCAGCAAGATGACACAACAAAAAGAGACACAGAGGAGAGACAACAAGAGACACAGCAGACCAGGGAACTGAGGTGGTGCAAGAAATTGAGCGCCTCTCTCCCACTCCGGAAGGTCTCAGGATTGGATCCCGGTGTCGCCTAAAAAGAAGACAAGCAGACACAGAAGAACACACAGAGAGCATACAGCAATCACAAAGCAATGGGGGGAGAGGGGAACACATAAATCTTAAAAAAAAAATGTATTCCCTAGGCATACTTTTACTACAGGCACCATCTCACTGGATGAATAATTCTCTACTGGTAGAAACATTTGTTCAAAGAGATTTAAAAATATGTACAGAATGCCTAGAGGGCTTACAGATGTCAGAGACCTGAGAATTTAATCAACTCAAAATTTTCTTTATTTTATTTTCTACAATGTAAACATTTCCTCTAAGCACCATAACATTTTTAGATCTCTGCACTTTTTTTTTTCACATTAATTCATGAACACCAATAATTGACCTCGTTTTCAGGATCATTCTGTTTGTTTTATTACAAACAAATAGGTTTTTATATTTCATCAGAGTTAGTGTGTTTGATATAAGGAGTAGAGGACCACAAAGCTGCATTGAGTGGGTGCTCTGTAAATTTTTACTGAAGAGATGAATGACTATGCTTGCTCATTGACAAAAGCATTTACTCTTCTACACCAGTCTCAGAGCAGACAGAATTTCACAAATGCCAAATTTCTAATATCAAGGCCGCCATTGATGGCTGCACAGGTTGTGCATTGCATAACTTTGTGGGCTGCCATGTATGACATAGACCTTGATGTGAAAAGCTGGTGTGGTGTAGGCCAGGATGCTTCTCTACCACTGTCTTGTTCTGTTTCTATCCCACTTGATAGGCCTAAAGTTTCCAAATATATTTTGCTCTAAATAGGGAAGTGGAGGCAGACGTGTTGAAAAAGTTTTTGTCATCACCTTTTTCAAGAAATTCACCCCCTTTGAGGGGTTACTATTCTGACCCACTATTTAGTATTTAAGTTTTGGTTTACAGCCCTCATGCCATGTTTTGTCCATATCCTTCTAAAATGTGAGTAAATCAGAGAGTCCCCAGAAGAGTCAAATTGATGTTCTTAAATGGTTTTTTAAAAATATTTATTCTTCATGTAAAGCAAAATACAAAAAATACATATTGAATGAAATTTATTGATGGTCAATGTCTTTCAAATGTCAAATCACTGTGAAGTGCCTCTGTCCTTTCGTTAGGGGATCACACTTGGAACGGCATACAGAGCAATCCTTCAGACCTGATTTTCCACAGGGCATCTTCTGACTTCTTTTGCCCTGTTATTCCTCAAAAAAGGGGGAAAATCCTGGAGAAGATGCTTCTGATCTTAGAGATATGGCCATGATTAAAAACATAAAACCTGTTTTATCTGTGAAAGTTTTCAAAGTGATACATAGATTACTTATACTTTTCTAAATTTTCACGCCTTAAATGCTTGCATCTCTTTTCTGACTTCCACTCTAGCCAAGATGGGGTAACAGAGACTCAATTATCCTCCTACCTCAAACTATCAAAATAACCAAAAAAATATATATTGTCTTCATTTGCCAGGACTATTATGACAAATGCCACACAACATTTGGGTTGGCTTTAAAGTACATGAATTTGTTGTCACTCAGTTTTGGGGGCTAGAAGTTCAAAATCATGGTATCAACAGGCCATGCCCACTCCTTCTGGTGCTGGTTGGCCACCATCTTTGGGTGTCCCGTGGCTTGTAGTTTCTGCCCCAGTCACAGGGCAATCTGTCAGTCTCCTTGGTTTCCTCCTGTGGCTCTCTCTGACTGAGTTCAAATTTCCTCCTATCATATGGAATAAAGACCAGCCTGATTCAATCTGGCCTTGTCTAAATGGGATCTTGGAAGATCCTGTTCACAAATGAGTTCACACCTTAAGTGATAATACATGTTCAAAGGTCCTACTTACAAATAGGTTCCCACAGAAGCATGGATTAAGAAGTGAACATGTCTTTATGGGGGACATCAAGCAATCCCCAATAAATATATATGAAACTTTAATTTTCAAGGCAAGTGGCATTAGGTGATGAAGGCTAGTGAACCCTGAGAAAAAAGAAGTAAAATAGGGGCACCTGCAATTGCCTCAGTTTACTGCCCTGAGGAAGGTTCCAGGCCACTGAGTGGGGAGGAGGGACCTACAGATCCCAACCGACTCTCAGGAAGGCCATGGCAACCAGATGAACCTCTCTGAGAAGAAACCATGTAGATGGTTCTTGGAATTTTTGATTGGCTAAACTATTTTCTAGCAAAAATTTCTGTTTAGACGTAATGGATAGAGAGTGTGACAACACCTCATATTATGGTACATTGGAGAGGCGTTTTGTTTGCTTGCTATTTATGAACCTGTTTGTAATCTTGAATTGTGTTCTCTTTTACCCTATGTGTTTTCCTTAAATGCATAGCCCAACTCAAGAGTTCCTTACCGCTGACATTATTATAACATTGAATATTCCCAGAAGAGTTGGCTAGTTAGTGAAATCTCATTGAAATATTATAGGATTAATATCAGTGCTTCTTAGATAATTATTATAATCCTAAATGTACCAGTAATGGAATGCTAAATAATGTCAGAAAGATTAATAAGTTGCACAGAGTTCATCTCCACAAATAGGCAATCTCCCCTATAATTTAAAGTTTATGACATGGTATTGGTAGGGTTTTCATGCGAGCCTCTTAGATATAAATATCGTCTAAATGTTGCCCCTAGTTACTTAGGCCCGATTCCAGGGCGTAATTATGTCCTCAAAGCCTGATGTTCAGCATTCATAAATTACCACCAATGTCACTGATGATAAACTGAACAGAAGTGAAAGATGCATATAGTCATCCATTTTTTTAATTCATTCTCGCACAAAATCAATTTAACTTTGTGCCTGGAGAGAAGTATTGTTGTATATTTCCCTAGGCTTTGCAAGTGGTTCAAAGGTGGCCCGCCTCAAGCTGGACCTCAGATTGGCCTTCATTCTCAAGGGCAGCCCTCGAGAGGAAGGGAATCATGAGAATTAACCATCCCCCAGCGTGTGAGGGGCAGTGAGCTGTCAAAATGTCCTGAAACAGAGCCCGTGCCATCCTGCTTGGCCTTGCTCCCTCAGCGTCATGGCCCCTCCTCTACCCCATACCCCTTCTCCATCCCCAAACACTCCTTCCCCCATTGCCAGTTGTGGACCTAGCTCACATCTCAGTCCACCATGGAAGTGCAGGCAAGTCTGCAGAATCACCTCATAATTTAGATGTCCATTGGCTTTTATGTGCAAAGAAGGCAGGGAAAGCTGAAATTAAAATAACACAAGTGAAAGATGCACATAGTTTTGCTGAATAAGCATGCTATCTTGTAAAGATGAAAAGGAACATACTTTTGATTTTTTTCCAAGTGATGGATAGCCCCAATCTTCTAAAGTATAATGTACATCCATCCCCTGTATAGATCTGCAAAGTTATTTTTTCCCTTTCATTTATTTATATTGATTTCTACCCGTTAATTTGTCTTTACTGCAGCTGTCCCTCCTTCCCTGTCCTCCCTTCTCATTTCCGCATTTCTCTCTATCAAGGTGTCTTCTTTCCTGTTTTCTAGCTTCCATTTATCTTTTAATTAAATCACAGGGGTTGCATATCAAAAATCCTTAGGGCTCCCTTACACCTGGGGAAATAGAAATTTCTCTCCTAACCATCAACTGAATGTTAATTTAAACGAAGTTTGAAAACTATTTTCTCCCCAAGGCTTAATTGTGCATTTCTTGTAATATCATCTTTGGCATGTGTATTCTTGAGAGACAAAAGTATTTTGTAAAACATTTAATATAATATTTCCAACTCATCGTGGGTGCCTCAGCACTGATTTGAGGGGTGACTAATTATACAGTGAAAAATGGTCTTTGATTATGAAATCAGAGTTTATTATCCATGGTCCTGATAGTCTCGGTAAATTCCACATTTGGAACTACCAGCCCTGTGATGTACGCCTACAACAAAAATAAAGGACGGTCCACAGAAGTCCTTCAGTGGTTTGTGTGATTCAGTTTGAATAGATCAAGCAAAGGGCTCATCCATATGCTGCAATCTCTCATCCGAGCATCCTCATAGCCAAGTCAATTCTAGAATGCACACTGGGTGGCCATCCGTGACACCCACACTCCACAAGGATGTGTGCTCAAGCTCTCTCTGGAAGTGAGGGGACCTGAACTGTTACCAAGTGAAAAAAGAGGAAGTAACTTCGTGTTAATTGGAATCAAGTCGACTTTAAATGAGGGCAGAGAATGTACTATCATCTTTATATTCCTTGGAGCTTTCAGCAAAGTGTCCAGCACATGATTTACACTCAGGGCTTAGTTGTGGTTTGGTGCCTGCCCTGGAGCTCATCCTCCAAGTACCAGTGGCAGTATGCTATCTTTTCTTGTGTATTAGTCAGCCAAAGAGGTGCTGATGCAAAATACCAGAAATCAGTTGGTCTTTATAAAGGGTATTTATTTGGGGTAGAAGCTTACAGTTACCAAGCCATAAAGCATACGTTTCTTCCTTCACCAAAGTCTGTTGCCACGTGTTGGAGCAAGACAGCTGCTGATGTTTGTCAGGGTTCAGGCTTCCTGGGTTCCTCTCTTCCCAGGGCTCCGTTTCTCTCTGGGCTCAGCTCCTCTGTTTCCTCCACAAGGCCAGCTGTAGACTATCAGGAGAATGGCTCATCTGTATCCCAGGGCCTTCTCTCCTTCCTTACAACCAAGCTCCTCCATCTGCTCACCTCCCCGGGCTTCAGCATCAAAACTCCAACATCAGAACTCCAACTCAAAAACTCCAACTCTATCTTCTACCATGTCTTTTATCTTTGAGACCCCACCCACCAAGGGGTGGGGCTCAACACCCTACTGATGTGGCCCAATCAATGCCCTAGTCATAACTTAATCATGCCCAGATGAACAGACCAGTTTACAAGCATAATCTAATATCTATTTTTGGAATTTATAACTATATCAAACTGCCAAACTGCTACATCTTATTTGGATCTTCCTCCTCAGCACGTGGTCATGGACTTAGTTATGCAGTGGGTGGGCTACCAGGGTTAAGAGGACAGTCCAGGCCTTGCTCCTCGACCTGCCACTCTCTTAGCCACGTGAATTTGGACTGAACTTCCTGGGCCAGTCTTAGAGAACTGAGGGGATGTTAAAGCTGTTCCCTTTCTCTACAACAGTCTTCCCAGTCTCTTCATCTAGAGCTAGATAGCTCAGTGGATAAGAGCGCCGGTATACCACATGGGAGGTCCCGGGTTCGGTTCCCGGGGACCTCTCCGAGTGGGCAGACGGCCTTGAGAAAGGCAAGCCACCGTGGGCGAGGCAAAGCCACTGTGAGCAAGGCAAAAAGCCACCATGGGCAGGGCGGAGCCCCCACGAGCATGGCAAAGTCACCCATGAAAAGCGGAGCTGCCGCCTGCGAAGCGCGGAAGCTGGGCAGCCCGCAAAACACGGAGCACTGCTGCCCACAAAACATGGAGCGGAGCCACCCGTGAAAACCAAATGGAGCCACCCATGAGCGGAGCGAGCCGCCTCCGCAGAGGGCCGACTCGGCGCGTCGCCACAAAAGACGGGGGGAGACAAGAAGCAGACATAGAAAAACACAGAAGAATGGACACACAGCAAGAGCAAGCAGAAAGGGGGGGATATGTAACAAAAAAATAATAAAAATAAAAAAGTAAAGGGCATTCCCTGATCCAGACCCCTAAGGAGCCCACATGGTCACAGATCCAAGGGGAGCCTGTGAGGTCAAAAGACAGCAGCAGATGTGGTGAGCCATGAGCAGGGCATTTAGCTTCCAGCAGACCTGAGGCTTTAGGAAGAAAGACAACAGATTCTTTCACATCATCCCAGTACTTTTACACCTTTCCTTTGTGGCCAGAAAGGAACTATAACCCCAATTAGC
>PVKH010031049.1:0-12386 GCA_004027955.1 Chaetophractus vellerosus
AGTCTGGGTTTTAGTATGTTCCTGTGTTGAATCTCCAGAGGGGGAGATTCAAAGTGAGCTCTACTGGCTGAATTCACTGAAGAAAAACACCTCTACCTCCTCTCCCTTTTCCCTTGAAACTGCTGACAGGGAGCAAGATTTCTGTTCCCCTCTCAATCTGCTACAGTGCGCCAGGTGTTTTACTCCAGCTTAATAACTTGGGGGTGGGGGAGAGTAGCCATTCCCAGCTGCCATGGGGGGTGGTAACTCATGTTTGTCCTTTTGGCTTGTCTCTATGTCCCACACCCTCCTGGGAGTTGTATAGCTCTGTCCTGATCTGCTTATTCCCAAAGCAGTTCCCTTGGACAGCTTTTGGCTCTTTCACCTTTGTTTTTGTGAGAGCATTCATCTCTGCCTGTTAGTCTGTCGCCATTTCCCACAATCCTCATCAATTCCTTTTTGAATGTTAAACCAATCTTGAATGCATGGATAAATCCCCATTGGCCAGATTGTATTATCCATTAAAATATTGTTGGATCAAATAGCTAAAATTTTTAGAGATTTTGGTGTATAGTTTTCTTAATGATGTCCTTTTCTGGTTTTGGTATCAAGATAATACTGTCTTCATACAATGAGTTGAGATGTATCCCTTTTCAGTTTACTGGAAGAGTTTGTTTAGAATTGGTATTTGTTTCTTAAATGTTTTATAGAGTTAATCAGTGAAGACCACCTGGGCCTAGAGTTTTCTTTGTGGGAAAGTTTTTAACTATGTATTCAATTTCCTTAATAAATATAGGTCTGTTTCCTTAATAGATATGGTTCTACAGTTCTACATTTGTTAATTTTTGAAAGAACTTTGATGGTTTGTGTACTTTAAAGATTTTTTTTTTCTATTTCACCTAAATTGTGGAATTTGTTATTTTTTGAGTATCTATAGACTTTGTAGTGATATCACCTATCATTTCTGGTACTGTTGTTAATTTGTGATTTCTGTCATTCCTCATCAGTCTGGCTAGAGATGCTTTTCTTTATACTGATTATCTCAAATTACCTGCTTTGAGAAAATCAGGTAAAAAAACAGAACTTTAAAACTTTTTAATATCTCTGGGTTTTTTGTTTGTTTTCTATTTCATTGATTTCTGTTCTGATCTTTGTTAGGTCCTTTTCTTGTACTTACTTTGAATTTAATTATATAAGCTATTCTTCCTCTAGTACCTTAAATAGAAGATCATTAAGTTGAGGACTTTGATCTTTTCTAATATAAGCATTTATTACTATAAGTTTCTCCTTAATTTCTACTTTACCAAGGGCCCGTAGATTTTAATATGTTGTGCTTGCATTTTTATTCTGTTTAAAACATTTGAATTTCCCTTTTGATTTCTTCTTTGACATAATGATTATCTAGAAGTGTAGCTCCCAAATATTTTGGGCTTTTCTAGAGATCTTTTATTGATTTCTTATTTAATTCTGTGTGGTCAGAGACCATGCTAATATATGACTTGAGTCCTTTTAAGCTTATTGTGATTTATTTTATGGTCCAAAATATGGTCATTTAGTATATGATCATGTACCCATGAAAAAAATGTGTATGTACTGTGTTTTGGTAGAGTGTTTATAAATGTTTTATAAATGTCAAGTTAATTGATATTGCTCTTTAAATCTTCTATATCCTTGCTTAATTTGTGTATACTTATTCAATTATTGAAATTGAAATTTTTTCAGAATTTGAAATCTCTTGGCTATTTTTGGATTGGTCTGTTTTTCTTGTAGTTCTATCAAGTTTTTGTTTCATTTATTTTAAAGTTCAGTTATTAGGTGCATAAATGGCTAGGATTGTTATACTCCCTTGGTGATTTGGCACCTTTATCATTCAGAAAACATTCTTTTTGTCCCTGGTAATATTATTTGCTCTGAAGTTACTTTTTGTAATATTCATATAGTGACTTCAGCTTTCTTTCAAATAGTTTAGCATGACTTACCATTTTCCTTTCTTATACTTTTTAAAAAAACTTAAATAATTTGAAACTTCCTCAAAAGTTGCAAAAATAATGCAGAAATAATACAAGGAACTGCAGTGAAAATCCCCATGTACCCAGATTTATCAACTCTTTGTGTGATGCCACATTTATTATATTATTCTCTCTCACTCTCCCTCTCTCTCTGTTTTCTAAACATTTGAGAGTATGTTGCATATATCATGTTCATCTAACACTCAACACTTCCATGCACATTTTCTGAGACCAAGGAATCTCACTTAGCACACTTAAGTACAATTATCAAGTTCAAGAAATTTAACATTGATATAATGCATATAGCCTGTATTTGTCAGCCAAAAGGGTACTGATGCAAAGTACCAGAAATCTGTTGGATTTTACAAAGGGTATTTATTTGGGGTAGACACTTACAGTCACAAGCTCCTAAAAAATCCAAGTGAAGGTATCATAAGAGGTACTTTCTCACCCAAAGTCATTTGCCACATGTTGAAGCAAGATGGTGGGCTATGTCTGCAAGGGTTCAGCCTTCCTCTTTCCTCTTAGGGCTCTGTGGGTCCAGCTTCTTCTCTCAGCTGTGGGCTGGCATAGGGCTCAGCTGTTCTATTCTCTTCACAAGGTCAGCTATAAACTATCAGGTGAAAGTTTCATCTCTCCCTGGGGCTCCAGCATCAAAACCAAGTTCTCTCCTCTGCTGTGTCTTTTTCTGTGTATGTACCCTTATGAGAGAATCTGTTTTATCAGCCCACCAAGGTGACAGGAACTCAACCCTGCACATTCTAATGACATGGTTGAATCAAAGCCCTAATCTTAATGTAATTTAATCAAAGGCATCTCAGCTGAATCTAATACAATCAAAGAGTATTGCACCCAGAGGAGCAGACAAGTTTACAAACATAAATAATATCGAACTGCCACATAGCCCATATTCCAATTTTTTCAATTGTCTCAACAATGACCTTTTGGGCATTTTCTCCTCTCCTTCCTTTTGTTTTTAACCTATCTGTGTATTTATTTTTAAAGTCTATTTCTTGCAAGCACTTCTTATTGAGTTGGGTTTTACTTATTTATCAATTCTGGCAGCCTCTGCCTTTAATTGAGGTGTTTAGAGCATTCATATCTAATGTGATTACTAATATAGTTAGTTTTCAGTCCCTAATTTTAATATATACTTTCTATTTGGCTTTTATTTTCTGTTGGTTCTTTAAAGATGTTGTTGCACTAGCTTCTCTATTTTGTTTTCAATAAGAAGCCTGGTGTTGTCCTTAAATTTGTTTCTCTCTGTTTACTATAACTTTTTGGCAACTTTAAAAAATGTCTCTATTACCAGTTTTTAGCCATTTTATTGTTATATGCTTTGTTTTAGTTATCTTTATGTTTCCTGTGCATGGAGTTTTTGAGCTTCCTGGACCTGTGAATGTATAGCTTTTATCAAGTTAGAAACATTTTCAGGTATTATCAGATATTTATTTGTACCTTTTTCCTCTCCTTCAGGGAGGGACCTCAATAACACATATATTAGGCTGCTTGAAGTTATCTGACATCTCATTAATGCCTTTTTCTTTTTTTTATTCTCAGTGTTTCCTTTTCAATGGTTTCTGTTGCTGAATTCATGTTAACAAATCTCTTCTTAAGCAATGTGTACTCTGTCACTAATACATCCATTGTATTATTTATCTCACATATTAAAAATTTTTTTAAAAGATTTATTTTTTACTTATTATATATCCCCCCCTTTCTGCTTGTTCTTGCTGTGTTCATTTTTCCGTTCTTCTGTGTCTGCTTGTCTTCTCCCGCTGTGGCGATCCACCGAGTCAGCTCACCATGCAGTGGCTTGCCCTGCCTGCGGTGGCTTGCCCTGACTGCGGGGGCTTGCCCTGCCCGCTGCGGCTTGCCTTCTCGAGGTGGTCTGCCTGCTCGAGGAGGCCCCGGGAACTGAACCTGGGGCCTCCCATGTGGTAAACTAGAGCCCTACCAATTGAGCTACAGCCTGTTCCCAATCTCACATATTAAAAATTTAATTCTCATCCTTTTTGTCTTTCATGTCTCTTCTTTACTTGGTAAACATATGTAATGCAGTTATGTTAACTTTTAATGTTTTTAATCTGTAAATTCTAACATTTACATCATTTCTGGGTCAATTTTGATTAATGTATCTCCTCTTTGTGGGCTATATTTTCCAACTTCTTTAATTGGCTGATATTCTTTGAGTCTACGCCAAGCATTGTGATTTTTACTTGTTAGGTACTGAATGTTTTCATATTCTTACAAATACTCTTTAGCCTTTTCTTGGATGCAGTTAATTTATTTAGACTCAATTTGATCATTACAGATCTTGTTTTTAAAGATATTTTAGATGGGGCCAGAGCCATGCTTAATCTGAGATAAATTATGCCTACTACTACTTTACCTAATGTCCTGTGACTTTTTTCCAGCCTGGTTGATGGGGATAGGCATGATTTCCAGCCCTAAATAGGTTCCAGTCCTGTTCTCTCTCATGCTTTAGGCTGGTCCTTTCTGTGGCTTGTGTAGTTCCCTCATGCACCTATGCTGATTTGTTCTCTACCTATTATTCCATTGGCCACTCTTAGGATCTGTGAGGTTCTTTCTCAGTTCAGTTGTCTCCTTCTCCTACATATTGGTTCAGTCAATATTAGCTCCAGTATTTACAAAGGGAAGTCACATTTTACACTTTATTTTATGTTTTGTCTGTGTTAGGCCTGGGTGACTTATAGTTGAGCCACTCAAGAACCCTCGAGTTGAAGATGATTGAGAAATTGCCTAAACTCACTAGGATAGCTATGGATTAGGAGACCATAATCTGATCTGAAACTGGAACAGTCCCCCAAAGGTGTACAGTGAGGTAAATTGCAGGTAAATTGCATCTAAATATTAAATATATTCTTCCTCATGTTTGACCACAGATGGAAATTTACCCCTTACTATCTATCCCCTCACATTTGTACTCAGTATAATCTTACAAGTCAAAAAACAGGAATATGTATTATTTTCCAATACACTGTCACATTGTAAATATCTATTGTGCATTTCTAAAGAGGAAATTGATATTAACCAGTATGTTTTCTTTAATATTTTAGAAACAAGCCCTTCTAGAGAAAAAAATGGCTTATCATTTACAAAAAATGCAAGAGTGTGGCTTTAATGGAGAAGAGATGGAAAAAAGTACGTTTGTATATAGGAGACAAATTGAACATATTGTGCATGTGAGAAAATTAAAAGGCAATGTAGCTAAGTAGATGATGTGTACCTTGGTATTTGTTTTGGTAGCTTTTGTAATGCTCCTCTGTGTGCTTACATTTGCTTCCTGCTTTGTGCTAGGCTCTGTTCTAGGGAATTCCTCGTTACAGCTCAAGTTGAAAAGTGTATTTATATATAATTTATAAATGTAATTTATATATACAAATTATAATAAACTGAAACAGTCTCATAAAGTCACTCAGTAGACAAGTTTGTCTATACTGCAGTTCTAACCAAATTCCCTGTACTTAGAATGATATATTTTTTCCTACTGAAACTTTAAAAGGTTGTGTGTAGGTAATTGCTATTATATAACAATATGGTGTTTTACTATGTTGCTAGCCAGAAAAAAAAAGAGTACTGGGGAAAAAAAGGAAGGGAAGAAGGAAAGGAGAAGGTAGAGACAGCAGGAGAGGGAGGAAGAAAGAACAAAGGAAGGAAAGAAAAAAATGAAGAAAGTTTAAAAGGAGGAGCTTAGATTTTCCTATGCCAAGCTTTATCAGCCTCCTTTATTTACAATGGTAAATAAAAATGGTATAAGACATTAAAGTTGTTCCTCTTGATATTAATGAAAATTTCAGGGACAGAACGCAAAAAATATAGCTTATTTGAACCATCTGTGAATATATAGTATCAGGAAAGAACATGATCATCTTTCCTGCAACTGTAATCATAGCATATGTCTCACATCTATCCCATCAAACTTATTTCTAGGTCCGAGCCTCCCTGGGTCACTCTAGTAATTCCCTAACTAGTTTTCCTTGGCTCTTACTTTTCCTACCTCACATCCATTTTGTACACTGCTGCTTAATTACACTTAAAAGTCTTTTTTTGGTGGTTTCTTCTCCTACCCCCAAATCTTAAACATCCCCCTGAAGCTCAGACTACTTAGGTAGGCATTCATCACCCTCTAGAGTTAAGCCCCAACCAGCTGTTTTATTCTACATCCCTGAGGAATGCAGCCATGTATAGGAGCGACGTGCATAGGTTCTGGAGCCAGGCCAGACTGCTGAAGATCAAGTCCTGCTTTTACATTGACTAGCCATATGACCTTGGGCAATTACTTAGCCTATCTGAGCCACAGTTTCATCATCTTAAACTGCTAACTTTAGCATCTAATAGGAAAAAAGGTTTCAAATAGACATCTTAAACATTTGCTACTCCAAATCCTCTTTTTAAAGATGTAGGATATAAATGAATTAATCTATATTAACAAGGTAACAGAGAGCAATGATATCTATTTCACAAATGAAATTAAATTATACCACTATAGTAACATCATCTTCCACCAACTAGACAGCTTCAAAAGGTGAGAGGGGGAGGGAGAAAAATGAAGGAAACAATCAGATGAATCACCTCCACTGATCATTGGGGAGACAGATCATTTTCACATTCTACATCTCTAATGAAAACCCATTGAGCACACATGCAGTGAGGATCCTTTGCCCACCTAGATGGGTGGAAACAGAAATTAACTCTTATCACAAAGGAGGGATGTTATATATGGTTGCTTATGCCAAACAGTAAGGTACATGTAAGAATTGTCATAGTCACTATGAGTTGGTGAGTATGTAGTTCAGATCACTATGTTGGCATGCATCTCATATAGAGGAAAAGCCATGCTCCAGTTGAGGGGGAGGTAGCTTTTCTCTTCTGCCAGAAGAAAATTCTGTCCCTTTAGGAAAATCTTTTAATTTGAGGGAATAATATTTCAAGGTTGGTTTTCTTTTCTACCATTTCATATCTCTCCATTCTCTGTAATTCCTGTCCAAAATCCCACATATAGATTAGCATATGGCTCACCTTTTGGGCATAAAAATTTAAATAGAGTCTATCTTGTGTAATTCTGTCACTGCCTTTATTAAAAATAAATATTTCATTGCATTTGTTTAGCTGCTTCTCCAAAGAAGAAAAAGAAGACTTCTGATGCTGTAAAGTTAGTTTACCCTACTGGTGACCAGAAAGCAAATAGAGGAGTAAATGGTAATTGAATATTATGATAAGAAATACTAAATAATAATGTTAGGAAGGATTGAGTTCGGTAGTGATCTCCTTTGCTTATAATACAGCTAAATCCTCTGTCTTCTTTTGTCAAATGACTGAGTTAGTGTGATGTTTACCAACAATGATTCAACTTCTACTACCTTCTGAATATAACTACATTTGTTCATTTAGTGTTTTGAACTTCACATTATCATTTCAGACAAATTAGATAAGGGGGCTGTTGCTGTTATATGCATTATGCAACCTGACAAAATTGTAAAGTAATTTTTTAATGCTCGAGGTGATTTTAGAAACCTCTAAATGGGTCCAAAATTAAGCACATTAACTCCAAATGTACTACAAACACTATGAAACCTTCTGAAAAGTTACTTTCTTTATTGTTTATCTTCTGCTATGTCCCCTCTTGTTCTCCATTAGAACTTACAAGGTTAGACTATGAGCATGAAAGAAACATAAAAATCCTCCAAATAATATACTATTAATAATATAAGAATGTCCATTATTGAACAGTTTGAACCTCCTCCCACTATTAAATTTCCAGGGAAAATTAATGTTTAAAAGGTAAATCCTTATGCCCTTATCAGTTAAAATCTAAAGAAAATAAAGTTCAAAATTCTTATCTTCCTGAGTATGTAATGTGTTTAGTATCTGCAGGACTTGGCACTGGGGAGTGATCGGATTGCCTGAGACTAGGCTGTCTTCATTCTCAGGCTTACTGAAGAAGAATTACTTTAACTCTAATCCTTATGGGTCCCATTTTAGAGTTCAAAGAGTTTTTCCAGCACTCTAAAGAGTTATTGCAGCACAAAGGATTATGACAACACTAGCCCAACATATGCTGAATGTTAACAATAAATTCTCAGTCTCTCAAGCAGTTATCCCAAATAAAATGATCTTCTAAAAATCTGTTGTTTAATACAGTCCAGGCTTGTGTTACTGTTTGTCTTAGTTTCCCAGCTATGGTCACAAATACCATGAAGTGGGTTGGCTTAAACAATGGAAATTTATCGTCTCACAGTTTTCAAGCTAGAAGTCCAAAATCAAGATGTCATCAAGGTGATACATTTTCCTGGAAAACTGTGGCGTGGTGGGATTGGCTGTTAGTAACCATTGGTCCTTGGCTTTTATGTCACCAGGCAATGCACAAAGCAGCCTCTTCTGGCTTCTCTTCCTGATTCCATTGACTTCTGGCTTCTCGCTGTTTCCCTTATGGCTTTCTCCCTGTGTCTGAATTTTATTCTGCTTATAAATGACTCCAGTAGTAGGATTAAGACCCCTCCTGATTCATTTGGGCCACACCTTAACTGAAGTAACCTCAAGAAAAGATCCTATTTACAATGGGTTCATAGCCACAGGAATGGATTGAGATTAAGAATATGTTTTTCTGGAGTACTGTATTAGCCTCTCAAAAGAGGTGCTGATGCAAGTACCATAAATCCATTGGCTTTTATAAAGGTTATTTATTTGGGGTGGAAGCTTACAGGTACAAAGCCCTAAAGAGTCCAACTCAAAGTTACTTCCTCATCAAACTCTGTTGCCACATGTTGAAACAAGATGGCAGGTGAGGATTCAGCCTTCCTCTTCCTCTTCCTTTTAAGGCTCTGTGGGTCCAGCTTCTTCCAAACTTACCTGTAGGCTGGAGGGCTTGTTTCCAGGCTCAGCAGCTCTGTTCTCTTCATAAGATCAGCTGTAGACTATCAGGCTCATCTCTCTTCCCAGGGCCCCTGCCTTGTCTATGGAGCTGTCTCTCTTACTTTGTGTTCTTCTCTGTGTATCAACTTCTGTCTGTGTCCTTGATTGAGCATCTGTTTATATAGCCCACAAAGGGGGTAGGAACTCAACCCTACACACCCTAATGATGTGGTTGAATCAAAGCCCTAATCTTGATTTAATAAAGTAAAAGTGAAACCTCTGAATTTAATACAATCAAAGGTTATCACACCCAAAAGAGCAGACCAGTTTACAAACATAATCAATAACTCCTTTTGGAATACATAAATAATATCAAACTGCCACCACAAACTTAGTTACAGAAATCTGCTCTGAGTGAAGAATTAATGAGGTGGTGACATGTGCCCCAAAACATTAAATATTTATTTTATTCTCTGTGTCACAGGTATTATATAATCACATTCTCACAATAATTCTTGCTTCTATAGAGGGAAGAGAGAAAGAAAGAGAAGGAGAGAAAAATAACAGTTATTGAGGGTCATGTATAAGCCATTGCACAGATCCTTCACATATGCTATTTTACCTTTTTAAAAATTTACCATAATTATTTTAAATATGTAGTATTATTATTATCATTTTTTAATTAAGACACCGAGATTCACAATTTATTGAGTTAAGAATTGGTGGAGTCAAATCTGAACTTAGGTCTATCTTGTACAAAACCCTGTCCTTTGCTTTTCTCTCCAGTGTGTTCAGCTTTTTGTGTAAATGAGCATTTGTGGTATTATGTAGTAAGTATATGTTTAAGTTTATAAGGAACTGCTAATCTGTTTTCCAGGGTGGCTATTTTGTGTTTCAGTAACAATGCATGAGAGATCCATGTACTATGTATCCTTGCCATCACTTGGTATTGTCAGTATTTTTAATTTAAGCCATTAGAAGTGTAGTGGCTTCTCGTCGTGGTTCATTTTACATTTTGCATTACCCTGAAGGTGCTTCTTTGACTTGTAAATCCTGCTTGGTGAAGTGTGTTTTCAAGCCTTTTGCCCTTTTTTTAATTGGGATTTTTTTTGCTGTTGAGTTTTTAAAAGTTCATTATGTATTCTGGATACAAGTTCTTTTTTAGATAAGTGATTTACAAATATTTTACTCAGACTGGATTTTTCATTTTCTGTTCTATTGATTGATGTGTCTATCCCTTTTCTAATATCACACTGTCTTGTTTATTGTAGCTTATTATTGAGTGTTAAAATCAGGTAGTATAATTCTGCCAACTTTATATTTCTTTTTCAAAGTTGGTACAGCTGTTTTAATTCATTTGCCTTTCCATATAAATTTTATAATCAGCTTTTATATATCTACAAAAAAATAAGGTGGGGGTTTTTGACATAAATTACATTAAATCTACAGATCAATTTGAGGAGAAAGAGTCTTATAATGGGCCTTTCAATCTTGGACACACTATATCTTTCTATTTATTTAGTTCTTCTTTGATATCTTTCATCAGTGTTTTGTAGTTTTCAGCATACAGATCATATATGTTAGATTTGTACCTAAGTACATCTTAGTTTTTTTTAATCTGAGAATTATTTTATTTTATGTTCACTCCTTAATATCACTAAATATAGAATTGTGGGTCGACAGTTACTTTTTTTTCGAGATCTTCAAAAATGTTTTCCTGCTTTGTTGTGTTCTCCATGGTTCTGATAGGATACTTACTATATTTGAATTGTTATTCCTCTATAAGTCATGAGTCATTTTTCTCTAGATGTTTTCAAGCTTTTTAAAATGGGATTCAGTTCACAGCAGTTGATTATCATGTGTCTAGATGTGGATTTCTTTGGCTTTTTTTTTCTCTTTTGTGTTCACTGAGCTTCTTCAAACAGTAGGTTTATATCTTTTACCAAATTTCCCACTGTTTTATTAAGGGTTTTTAAAAACTTTTTTATTGACTATTTCAAATATAACCAGAAATAAATAGTCTAGATTAATGAACTGCTATGTGCCTGCCTTCCCCTCCCTATTCCTGTACTGTTTTGAAGCACATCACACATGTACTATCATTTCATCCATATCCCTAAAAGATAAGGATTAAAAAAAAATTCTTAACCACAGCTCCATTAGCACACCTATACAAATTAACAATAATTCCATAATATTTTCAAATATCTAATCACTATTCAAATTTCCAACTATCTCATAAATGTCATAAAAGTAATCTTAGTTTGAATCTGCATCTACGCACATTGCAATTAGTTGATATATCTTTTAAATCTTTTAATCAATAGGTTCTCCTTCCATATGTCTCCATCCCTCCTTCCTTCTTCTCCTTTTTTCCCCTACAGTTTATTTGTTGAAGAAACTGAGTTCCTTGTCCAGTAAAGTTTACCACAGGCTGGATTTTTGCCAATTGCATCTGTATATTGTAGTTATGTTCTTTATTCTGTACTTCCTCTAAGGTATTAGAACTGTTGGCTTGATCAGATTCAGGCACCCTTTCTTTAGCAAGACTGATTAAAGATGGTGGTGTGTCCTTCCACCAGCAGGCATACAATATCTGAATATATTTTTCTTTGTGACGTTAGCAGCCATTTATTTTCAAGACCTAGACCCATGAATTAATTAGGGACTGCGAAAGGATATTTTAATTCCATTATTCCTTCTTCATAAGTTAGCTGAAATACTTCTGTAAAAAGAAATTCCCCTCAATTACTATTTGATTATGTTGTAGTACAAAATATTTAGAAAAAGTAGCTTAATGCTCAGTGTTTTTTTTAAAAAACAGTTTATTGAAGTACATCATTCATACATGAACATACATAAACAAGAAGTTCAGTAAACATTGTGAACTTACAAAACAAACATGTATAACATCATACCGGGGCTTCCACACATTACCCCACCATAAATACTTTGCATTGTTGTGAAACATTTGTTAACAAATTATGAAAGAGCATTGTCAAAGTATTACTTCTAACTATAGTCTGTATCTTACTCTCCTATACGTTTTTTTTAGATTTACTTATTTTTATCCATTTCCCTCCCCCTTCTCATTTTTGCTGTTTTTGTGTCCATCCAATGGGCAACTCTCTGTGTCCATTTCCTGCCCTCTCTTCTCATCCTTCTCCTCCTGTTTTCACTGGGATTCAATCCTTGGAACCTCCAATGTGGGAGAGAGGCATCCTACTGTCTGTGCCACCTTAGTTCTGGGTTTTTTGGTGCGTCTTGTCTTGGCTCTCCCTTGTGTCACTCTCCTGTTATGTCATCATCTTGCTGTGTGGCTTGTGAGGCCTGATGGCACACCTGTGCATGGGGTCTGATGGTGCACCTATGTGTGGGGTCTGGGGGGCTCACCTGCTCATGGGGCCTGGCGGTGCACCCGCTCATGGGGCCTGGTGTCCCACATGCCTTCTATATTTTCCTTTTTAAAAATTTTTACCAGGAGGTCCCAGGGATCGAACCCAGGTCCCTCCATATGGGAGA
>PVKH010031050.1:0-12390 GCA_004027955.1 Chaetophractus vellerosus
CACTTGCTGTGTCTGTTCGTCTTGTTTCCTTAGGAGGCACTGGGAACCGAACCCGGGACTTTCAATATGGGAAGGAGGCGCCTAATCACTTGAGCCACCTCCATTCCCTGCTTTGTTGTGTTTCTCATTGTGTTTTTCTTCTTGTGTCTCTTGTTGCGTCAGCTTGTCACATGTGCCCATTGTGCCAGCTTGCTGTCTTCTTTAGGAGGCACTGGGAACCAAACCAGGGACCTCCCATGTGGTAGGTGGGAGCTCAGTCGCTTGAGCCACATCCGCTTCTCCCGATGAAGGTTTTGATGAATTCCCCAGGAGAAGCTAACTGGCTGAAGTTGAGATAGAAATTCTTTCTGATTGCTGAAATCATGAGTTCTCCCTTTAAGGCCTTCAACTGATTGGATAAGACTTCTCATTACTGAAGACAATCTACTTTGTTTATTGTAGATGTAATTAGTCATAGATGTGATCAAATGACTATAGATTTAAATCCACAAAATATCTTCACAGTAACAATCAGGCCAATGCTTGCTTACCAAACAAATGGACATCATAACCTAACCAAACTGATAAATGAACATAACCATCACAGTCCACTCCTTGTCAACTTGGCACCCACACGCATCTCCTTAGACCATACTTAACTTCTAAATGAAAATAACAATCATACTTTTGCCTAACATAATTCAATTGTCCTACATACAACCAGAAATGTACCAACTCTTTCTCCAGTAAAAGATGCAAATTCTTGGGTAATATTCACTCTTAAACTTGATGTCCTGTAACTTAGATATTATGATATAAAGCTAATACAACGTATGTTATATAGGAAAATAGGGGAAAAAAACAAAGATATTTGCTTCATGTATATACACAAACATTCAAAACACAACAAGGAAGAAATACTCATAACCATTACAGTCCTCGTTTGTGTAACTGGTCATGTGGTCATAGCTCATACTTCTTCCACCATCCATTCCATATTTCCTTTACCCTCAACAAGCAACTAAGGTTGTTGTGGTTCTTTGCCTGGTAAGGTGACTCAGACCTGCATTTCTTAAAGTTCTGGGCCGTTAGTAGCTCAGCCTGCACTGGATTGTTGCAGTTTTCTGTTGAATTTAATCACAGGGCATGGTAGTACTAAGAGACACCCTAAGGGATCTTCTGTATCCAGGCATACTCTTCTTTACCTCCATTGTGTAACAGCAGTTCCCATTTCCCCTTGATAATCAGGATTAATATCTCCAGCTAGTAAAGTAACTGCCTTCTTCATCTGTAAATTCAGAGGCATGAGAAGCCCAAAGTGCTTTCAGTTCAATGGAATCATTACTTTGTCTTCTGGTGGAAGCACTCCTCATTTTGGAACTAAGACCTGTAGGCCAGCAGAGCATAAGGTCATTGGTACAGGAAGCAAAATTGTTTCTAATGGATCACTAGGGATAACAGTGGTGTCATTCCCATTCCACCCCTTGACCCCTGGAACTGTGAATCCTGGCTATGGGAGAACCAGCAACATAGAGTGGATGCTGATTTTGAGCATATACAGCTTCCTGGAGAACACTGTCCCAGTCCTGCAAGGTGTTGGCACCATTAAGTGAGTCTTCAGATGGCCATTCCAACACTCTATCAAGCCAACGTGGCACGCTCAATGAATTCCATAAGCATGTACCCCTTCCCACAGTTCATCTGTTATGAAGTGGGTTTCTTGATTATATACAATGCTGTGTAGAGTACCATGGTGGTAGATGAGCCATTCTGTAAGTCCACAGATGGTGGTTTTGGCACAAGTATTGCAGGGGAAGGCAAATCCATAGCACAGATGTGTCTATTCCAACAAGAACAAAATGCTGTCCCTTACATGGTGGAAGTGGTCAATGTAATCAATTTGCCACCAGGTAACAGGCTGATCACCTCAGGGAATGGTGTCATATCTGGGAATTAGTGATGGTCTCTACTGCTGGCAGATTGGGCACTCAGCAGTGGATGTAGCTAGGTCAGCCTTCATGAGCAGAAGTCCATGTTGCTAAGCCTATGCATAACCTCCATCCCTACCACCATGGCCACTTTGTTCACGAACCCATTGGGCAATGACAGGAGTGCTGGGGAAAGAAGCTGACTGGTATCCACAGAACAGGTCATCCTAACCACTTGATTAAAATTCTCCTCTGCTGAAATCATCCTCTGGTACACATTCACATGGGACATGAATATCTTCATGTTTTTTACCCATTCACTCATACCTCTCCCCCTGCCCTCTTTGTCACCAATTTTCCAATCATGTTCCTTCCAAGTCCCTGACCATCCATCTACACCATTGGCCACAGTCCACGAATCAATGTACAAATGCACCTCTGGCCATGAACAAACAGGTGCACTGCTTGAAGTTCAGAACTTGGGAAGGATATCCCTTTATTACTGTCCTTCAGGGATATACCAGAAATGGCCTGTAGTGCTACAGCTGTCCACTTTTAGGTGGAACCTGTATATCTTGGATAACTATCTGTATACCAAAGTCAACTGATCATAGGGAACTCCCCCCAAGGCCATAACTGTGGGCTGGGAAAGAGAAGGTAATGCAGCAGGAGTGGGGGTCTTGGGTATTTGGACCACTTTTTCATGTAATTTACTTGTCCCTTCAGAGCCTTCTTGGGCTTCATCTCATATATACCACTTTCATTTGATGATAGAATGTTGCTGTGTGCACCCAACTTTATGGCTCGGTGCGTTAGACAACACCCAGTTCATGATATACAACTCAGGTCTCGTGGTGACCCATGGTTAAGTGTTTGATTTCTACTAAGGCCCCGTAACAGGCCAAAAGCTGTTTCTCAAAAGTAGAATGGTTAGCTGCAAAGGATGGCAGTCCTAAGGGACTGTGCTTTGTTTCTCCTACATGGGTCTGCCAGAGCCTCCAAACAGCATCTCTATTTGCTACTGAAATATCTAGCATCATTGGGTCTGCTGGATCACATGGCCCAATTTGCAGAGCAGCTTGCATGACAGCCTGGTCCTTTTGCAGAGCCTCTTCTTACTCCGGTCCCCAGTCCAGCGTCACTCAGTAAATGGGAAAGAATAGCATACTCAAATGAGGAATATGTTGCTTCCAAATTCCAAAGAGGCCAACTAGGTGTTGTGCCTCTTTTTTTGGTTGTAAGAGGAGCCAGATTAAACAGCTTATTCTTCACCTTAGAAGGGATATCTCAACATGCCCCACACCACTGGACACCTAGAAATTTCACTGAGGGAGAAAGCCCCATAATTTGTTGGATTTATCTCCTACTCTGACATGCGAATGCCTTATAAATAAGTCTAGAGTAGTTGCTACTTCTTGATTGGTAGGTCCAATCAGCAAAGTCATCAGTGTGATATGTTGTAGAATGGAAAGATGATGAAGTTCCCTGTGGACTAGATTATGACATAGGGCTGGAGAGTTGATACACCACTGAGATAGGACAGTAAAGGTATATTGCTAGCCTTGGCAGCTGAAAGCCACTATTTCTGGTTGTCTTTATTAACAGGTATTGAGAAAAAAGCATGTGCCATGTCAAAAGCTGGATAGCAGATACCAAGGGAAGTGTTGATTTGCTCAAACAATGATACCACATCTGGAACAGTAGCTGCAACTGGAGTCACCACCTGGTTAAGTTTAAGATAATCCGCTGGGTAGTGGATATGGTTCAAGTGAATGAGCACCTGTTTCCCACATGGGAGGTCCCAGGTTTGGTTCCCAGTGTCTTATAGAAAACACAAACAAAAAGCAAAACAAACGAAAAAACCAACTAAGGGGTGCTGATCCCCAGCCCCCATTACCTAAAAAAAAAAAAGAAGAAGAAGAAAAAAGACAATCCACTATCATCCTCCAACTCTTTTCTGCACATGCCAAATAGGACAGCCGAATGGAGATGTAGTGGGAATCGCCCCCCTTGCATCCTTCAAGACCTTATGGTGGCAGTAATCTCTGCGCTCCCTCCAGTAATGCAGTATTGCTTCTGATTTACTATTTTGCTAGATAGAGACAGTTCTAGTGGCTTCCACTTGGCCTTTCCTACCATAATAGCCCTCACTCCATAAGTCAGGGATCCCATGTGGAGATTCTGCCAGTTGCTGTGTATGTCTATTCCAATTTCATATCCTGGACCTGGGGAAATAACTACAGAATGGGTTTGAGGACCTACTGCACCCACTGTGAGACAGACCCGAGCTAAAACTCCATTGATCAAGTGAATTCTATAAGCCCTTTCTCTGACTGGTCGACCACCGTAACATTTTGGGTCTCCTGGAATTAATGTCAGTTCCGAGTCAGTGTCTAGTAATCCCCAAAATGTCTAATCATTTCCTTTTTCCCAATGTACAGTCACCTTGGTAAAAGGCCATAGGTCCCTTTGGGGAATACAGGAAAGAAGATAAACAGTATGAATTTTTGGCAGTGTAGCAGGGTCCTTTCCCAATAGGACCTGGCCTTCCCTTCATTCAAGGGGTTCTGGGTCTGTAAACTCTCTCAAGTCTGGGAATGAATTGAAGGGCCATGACTGTTTTTGTGATTCAAGAGAGACTTTTGTTCCCTTGACCTAGAACTCTTCTGCTCTTACAGATCAAGTAAGAATTTAGTAGACTCTCCCATCTATTTCACTTCTAGATATGCCATGATCAGCTAGCCAATGCCATAGGTCTCTGTGAGTCATACTATTCTGATTACTGCTTTGACCCTGCCATCCATTACAGTAGCCAAGGCCACTTTGTCTTTGGTGATTAAGTGCTGCCAGCTGGCTCCTGCCAACCTGAGATCTAATCATCCTCATTGTATTTAAGGATCCAAGTTCAGTGGCAGCAGTTCCCACAGTAATATCTGACCTACTGAGAAGAGCAACTATGGAACTCTTCAGGGATAATGAAGCTTCCCTCACAAATTTCTCTCACAGTCCTAGTGAAAAGTATGTCCTCTGGACATCCCTGGGTTGGGTGAGCATATCTTACATGACAAATACACTCTAACATTCCAATCTCTCTAAGCTTCTGGATCCCCTCATCTACATACCAGGGCAGTTCTGGCATTTAAACATCAGGTAGGTAGGCCAACTTTTGGTCCATGCTTCAGCCAACCACCTGAACAAACCATTAGAACCTTTTCTAACCCCTTGAGCTACAACACTACTTTTAGCATTTCTGCTTAGTGGGCCCATATCAATAAATTCAGGCTGATCCAACTTTATGTTCCTTCTACCATTATCCCACACCCTTAAAATCTATTTCTACACTTATTCCTGTCTATATAAATTACAAAAATTATGCATCTCTTTTGGACTGTAGCAAACCTCCTTATGATCACACTTTGCACCTTACCTTTCAGGGCCTGTTGGAACGTCAGTCCACTTATAGGTGTGGATGAAAAGAGGGCTGGGAGGGTGTGGATCAGAAGAGGAATTAGAAGTGTTTTGCAAGCTAACTACCTCAGGGCATTCTATTACAGTTTCATCTGGTGAAACAAGCTTAATCTCTTCAGATGGAGGTAGGATGGCTGATTTCTCAGGGCAGACTGGAGGTCAGTGTGGCTGACTCCACAGAGCACACCATTACAGGTTTATCTGGCAAAGAAGACTCAATAGAATCTAGGATTTCTATGGCCCCACAGTCATTATCAGCCTTTTTTATTCCCCATTCCAATTTTCAAAATCCCATTCCTTCTTCCCCCGTCAATGCCTTCACTTTAACAATTGACATCCTGCAAGTTTGGGAATTCAATTTATGGTGAAATTCAGCCACTCACACACTAAGACTCTCATTTAAGACTCACACTAGTCCTATGACATAAGCATCATCTTCAATTTACTGAGATGCAAATAAGGTGGGTACCTGAAGTTTAAATGCCAGAACTTCCCTGGTATAATGTAGATGAGGGGAGCCAAAAGCTTAGAGGTATGCTACACTCCAGTAGAACTGTATGATTTTTGCAATTTATATAGACAGAAATCTGGGTCTGATTTTCAGAATTCTCAAGTCTGGCTACAATAAATAAGTGTTTTTTTCAGAGCACATATAGAAAATTTCATGTGGTGCTTGAGCTGGTTTTTGAAGTCTTGAGCTCATCCTTTTCTTTAACAACTGTATCCAGTGTATTTAGGAATAATCAGCCAACATCATTATACTTTTTTAACTTTACAAAACTCTGTTAAGGTATCAAATATACTGTCACCTGGAGCCTTGCCTCATAAATATTTGAGTTGCAGTATCTGTTGGCAATATTTTGCATATCTTTATTGCTAATTCATGCCATGGACTGCAAGTGCCATCTTGATAAATAGAAATAAAGTCCTTAGTGGCTTCAAATCTAATCAGATTAGTGAACCAATTCCAAAATCCCCAGAACCAACTGAGAAATCTCATCTTTAAGATTCTGTTTCTCAAGAACCACTCTTGGTACCAAAATCTTTATTAATCAGGGTTCTTCAGGGAAACAGAACCAACAGGATAGGTTCCAAAAGCTATAATGAATTCTCCAGGAGAAGCTTGGCTGGCTGAAGTAGATAGGAAAACTTTCTCATTGCTGAAATCATCAGTTTTCCTTTTAAGGCCTTCAACTGATTGGATGAGACTTCTCTTACTGCTGAAGGCGATCTACTTTGTTGATTGTGTCAAACAGAGATGCAATAAAATGACTAGTGATTTAAATCCACAAAATATCCTCACAATAACAATCAGGCCAGTGCTTGCTTGATCAAACAGTTGGACACTATAATCTAGCCAAGCTGACACATGCACTTAAACATCACAATCACTTTCACTAGTAAAACTCCAAAATAACAGAGAACAATAACAATGATTTCAGTTTCAACATCAAATTCACACTTTCTTTATAGCAATCTCATAAGAGCTTTTCTGTTAAGATTTTGCCATTCAGCTAATTCTATGATAATCTTGAAAAGCTCTCTTTTTTTGCCTTAGTTCTAAGCCAAATATGACTCCTAATAATGTTAAATAGGGGATTTGTGGAGTATTATAATGAAAAATGTATCCAGTAGTTTTTCAGTCCAATCATGCCATCAAATATGTGAACATGTGCAGCAAACTATAAACACCCGAAACACACAAAGCGGCTCTCTTGATGTTTTCCAGTGAATTTTGTATGAAAAGAACAAAGGGAAGGAAACCAAGATTTACCATACTTGTAATAGGTTCTAGACATGCTTCTTCCATTTAAGGCTCACAGAAATCCTGTGACATAATAAGCATCACCTCCAATTTACTGAGATGCAGATTAATTGGGTAACTTTGGCAAGGCCACAGTTTGAACATAACTCCAAAGCTCATGCTCCTTCCAAATTAATCCTCAAAACCCCCTGAGAGAAGCTATTTCATTAATAACATTAATTTATTCAACATGCACTTCTTCTAAAACTCTTAAAAAGCCCATTTATCCACACTGAACTTATTAAAGGAAAATGAAGAAAGCATTCAAAAGATAGTATGAAGAGAGGATTTAGCTCAAGTGATTGAGTGCCTGCTTCCCACGTATGAACAAACAAAAAAACAAAAAAACAGCTCTCATTGATTGGTAAAAAGATAGTGTGGCCCCTATTGCTAATCCAAACACCCTCTCTGAAGAAGAGTGGCATTGAAATCTAAAACCAAAATTTTTTGTTAAAAATCTGACAGGAAAATTATTTTTTGACTAGCCTATATTATGAAGTGAAGGTATGGCAACACTGAGTGTAGCTTAAAGGGGAGTTTGGATGCTTATGTAACAAGGTGTACAAGATGGCATAATGAGGGCTCACACAGTCTAGCTGTCTTAGTATCCTAGAGCTGCCATAACAAAGTACCACAAACTGGCTGGTGTACAACAACAGAAATGTATTGCCTCATGGTTCTGGAGGCAAGAAGTCCAATATCAAGGTGTTCACAGAGTCATGCTTCCTCTGAGGTCTGCAGGGAAGAATCTTTTTTCCATTCCTCTCTCCTAGCTTCTCGCAGTGGCTTGCCAGTAATCCATGGCATTCTCCCCTCTGTCTCTCTGTCCAAATTTCCTATTCTTTTAAGGACACCAGTCAAATGGAGTAAGGGCCCACCTTACTGCAGTATGACCTCATTTTAACTTACCTAATTCCGTGTGTCACATTCTGGGGTTCTGAGGATAAGGACTTCAATCTATCTTTTTGAGGGACACAATTCAATCAATAATTGAATTCACTTTAGAATCTCTAATCCAGCCTTGTCTTAGACAAAATTAATGTGCTCAATCTGAACAGTGTGAAAATCTGCACATCTTGTTTCTGCTTCTCCAATAGGTACCAGCAGGCATAACTGGTCACAAACATTGGTCCACAAAAAGCTTTTGGGAAAGGAGCTTTGAGTTTGTCTGCAAGTTTTGAGCTCCTTACTGTTCTTGCCTCCAACACTAAGATCCTTTAAACTATTTCTGCCTGTTAGCAAGCTTCAAGCAGGAACTTATAAAATGGCCGTTAAATTCTGGGGGGAAAAAAAAAATCTCTTGCATAATCATTTTATTCAAAGCCACACAAGTGTTCACTTAGTTCTTGCTTATTTTGTTCTTTAATTCCTGGAAAGGTTCAATCAATAGTATTTGCAGATGGAAGACTTTACCAGAGTTTCCCAATCAACATGTTTTTTTGACAGGATTGTCTGGAAAAAAATTTTTTTTTTTAAACAAACCATGTATCCAATACAACTGTGTTTTCCTCAGCAGTCATTCTGGAAATGACTAATCACGTGTAATTTTTCAGATGTCATTTGCACAAAACCAGACTAAACTTACAGATTTTTAAATCACACCTCCCCTGTTCACGTCCCTCTTCGATCCAGGGTTTATTTGGTTAACCTGCTTTCCCGATTTAACAGCTTGAACAACATCCAAATGGCCAAATAACGCCACGGGCAAGCGAGGGCCTACTTCCCTCTCAACGCCCACCCGCGCCTGCGCACAGGCTGGGGAAACCTCGGCAGCCAACTCCAGGCTTCTCATTTGAGCTCCAAATGATTGCCCTGAAACTGCACGTCGTGCAACTCTTAAGTGCCTCTGCTCTCCACGCAAGGACCCCCGTTTGAGGGTCCCTCCACGCTGAATGGAGTCCGCGCTGGAACTGTGGCACCCTAGAGGAGAGAGGGACCTCGGAACCTCGGCGACCTCCCCTCCCCGGGGGCGCTTCCTTGGAACCCACTGAACGCGCGGAGGGGAACGAGGGCTGATCAGCGCCAGGACCCAATGGCCGCGTGGGGTGGGCGTGCCGGTGGGGGCGAGACGCTCTCAGGCAGGGCGGAGGCGAGGAGTCTCCGCAGGGTAAGGAGCGAAGGTTCGGGGTCCCGGCTCCCTGGCTGAGTTGGGAGCGCCGCAGGGGAGCAGCTTACCCGCAGCGGCAACGGCGGCGAGACCCGCCAGCGCCAGCAAGAGGGTCGGCAGCGCGGCCGGAGGCATGACGGCGGACGCGGACGCGGAGCACTGGCGAGGCGGCCTGCAGGAAGGCGGCGAGGGGCGGCGCTTCTCGCTAGAGCGGAGCTCGGGTCGGGACCCCTCCCACCGCGGACCCCGCGGGAGGAGCGTGGAGCCCAGGGAGTCCAAAGTAGCCTAGGAGCCATCTTTCGAGATCCTGCGGGAGAGGCTTTCTAGATCGTCTCTCTCTCTCTCGTTTTTTTTTTTTTTTTTACTTTTCATTTGAATGGAAATAATCTTAGACTTGCAAAAATGTTGCAAAAATAATACAAAGAATTTCCGTAATTCTTCAGCCAGCTTCCCTAAATTTTAACATCTTATATAACCCATTACAGTGCTCAGAACCAGGAAATTAATATCGGTATAATACCGATGAAATATCCTACAGCCCTTATCATATTTTACCAATTGTGTCTCTCATGTCCTTTTTCTGTTCCAGGATCCAATCCAGAATCAAACATTTCCTTGAGATATGTCCCTTTAGTCTCCTTTACTCTGATACAGTTCCTCTGGCATGCTTTGTCTTTCAGGATCTTGGCACTTTTAAAGAGTACTGGCCAGTTTTGTAGAATGACCCTCCCTCAGTTTCGGTTTGTCTGATGTTTCCTCTTCATTAGATTCAGGTTATGCCTCTTTGGCAGAAGTACCACAGAAGTCATGTGACCTTCTCAGGAGGGACCCGATGTCAATATGTCTCATTACTGGTGATGTTAACTTATTGCTGGGTAAGGTGGTGTCTGCCAAATTTTGCCTTTGGTTGTAATGGCTGGAAACCCCCTTGTCAAAGGCTCCTCCCGGTGAACTAGGTCCCTCAGACAACTTTTCTCTGTCACCACCTCCTGAGTTAAGGGTCTTTAAACAATGCTTGTCTCCAAACCTCTTATGTGACCCTGAGGGCCTCTGGAACCAGACAACACAGTCCACCAACGAAGGCCAAGCAAGGCTGCTTGTTTAAACTTTGACAGAGCTTCGTATCATTGATGAAAGATTCTTTAAAATCTAGTCTAACTTTGCAACACCAATCACCATTCTGATAGTCCAGCCTGGAGTCAAGTCATTGCTCAAAGGAAGTCTGACCAAAGGCATCTTTAAGAAGAGTCATAGAATGTTAGACATGGTAGGGGCCATCTTCATTTACTGATATGGAAATTGAGGCCCAAAGAAATGCAACTTGCCCATGGGAATACAGTAAATGCCAAAAAATGAACCAGAGACTAAGTCTTCTGCTGAACTCTTCCACCCATTCCAGGTCTAGGTCTTGTTCAACTTAATTATTTCCATTCCTCTTCAAAGCTGCCAATAATGGGTTTATATACTAAATCAAATCCCAAAGAATTCTTCCAAAGCAGGATTTCTTAAGCTTTTTTGTTCCATGGACCCCTTTACCAGTCAGGTGAAAACCAAGGACTCCTTACTAAGTCCACACTATACTGTGGATTATTTAATAAATATATCACTCCCACACCAACACGTCCCCACAGGAATAATGGTTTTTTTGAGTTTAAATTGAAACTCACAGACCCCTTGTTAAGAATCCCTATTCTAAAGGTAGTCTACATTTAAATGTTTAAAAATCCTGATTCTGAATCCTTCTGACCTGCTAACTACACAGGTATAATAAATAGTTCTATGCAGTCCTTCAATTGAAAAAGTTTTCCTCTCCACCCTCACCCACCTCAGGTGCCAAAGTATATTTATATTTTATCAATGTAGATTACTCCAGATTAAACTAACTTTCAAATAATGTTAGATTTATGATAAAACTGGTATCCTAATAAACTGGTCTAATTTAGGCAAATAACTCATTTCATAAATATGTTCCTAAGTCATTTAAACTCAAGGAAGGTATATTTTTTTCCATAGTTAACTCTGGTGCACATTACCTCAATTTTTATGTTGATATGATGAAACAGAGTACAGCCTCTGTGTGATATAAATATATTGCCTTAAAATCTCCCACTATGATGGCCTACTCTCCAATAACATCTCATGTCTTTTAATTTTCCTTCTCCCTCACTCCAACTTAACCTCCTCTTTGACTTCATTCCAGACTCTGGTCCCTAGATTTCATATTTTTTCTCACCTTTCATTCTCCCTTCTCCATCCAGCCTGGACACCATACCCTCTGTTTCCCCTTGTTCCTCTTTGTACCCACCTGGCTAACCCTGAATCTGGGGTCTCGTTCCTTTCTTCTTCCTCACAGTTGTTCTTTTCCTCACCTTTATCTAAGTAACTGAGGACAGGTAAAGGAAGTCAATCAAGTCTCCAGGTGGTCACCACTCCAAAATATTTTTAGTTCACTTGGGCCCTGAATGCCTCCTTCTGTAATCCATTTACTTCACCTTGGTCATTGTCTTCTTCCATTCCCCTCATTGGGTGTTTCCATTTTTATCACTCTGTTCCAGCTGAGACCCCATTCCCTGCTCCTGTCCTTCTCAGCAGAAGACCTTGCCTTCTATTCAACTGGAAAGTGGGGTCCTTTGGGTAGACACAAACATCTTCAACTTAACTGCTCTCCTCTACTCTTTCCCACAAATCTACCACCTGTGGCTTTAGAGGCGAAAGCATGCCTCCCTCACCCCATCCAAATGTAATTCCTCTTTCTGTGGGCTTAGAACTGCCCCTCTCACCTTCTCCAAGATCTTTTTCCATTAGTCACTCCCTCTCTCTCCTCTGCATTGTCAAATTCTCTTTGTCCATTGGCTTTTGGGTTTTGTTTTTTTTTTCCTGTTAAGTTTCTAAAACTGCAAACTTCCTTTCCCCTCCTTTGTAAAATACCCTTCCTCAACCCTCCATCTTCGTCTTACTATGGCCCAATCCCCCTCCTTTCCATCTGCACCACACATCTCAAAATCTCATGTTCTCCGTTTCCTAATTGTCCTTTTGTTTCTTCAGCCCACTGCCATCTAGATTTTGGCTCCATCACTATGCTGTATTTCAGTTGACTAAGCTCT
>PVKH010031051.1:0-12385 GCA_004027955.1 Chaetophractus vellerosus
TCTTAGCGGGCAGACCGCCTTGAGAATGGCAAGTCGCCATGGGCAGGTCAAGAAGCTGCCACGGACATGGCAAGAGCCGCCACGGGCAGGGCAGGTCGCCCGCGGATGGAGCGCAGCCAGCCACCCGCGAACTGAAGCAAGCGCCGGCCGTGAACGGACGCAGAGACCACCCACAAGCGGGGAAAGCCGCGCCTGCGCAGTGACCATTCTTGGCGCGTCGCCGCAGCGGGGGGAAGGGGAGATATGTAATAAAATAAATTAAAAAAAAAAAAAAAAAAGAAAACAATGGTACCTACCTCATAGGGTTATTGCAAGGGTTAAATGAGTTAATACCTGTAAAAAAGTGCTTGAAATCGTAACCACAGAACAAGCACTCAGTACTTGACTATTATTTTTCTGTGTGTCTAACAGTTGCACCTGATTTTCAGAGTTAATGTTTGGATTTCATACTGGTGATTCTCACATTCATTTCTTCCCTCTTTACAAATATTACATCGATTCCCGTCTGTCTGGGGTTTTCCTAGTTACTTCTTGCTAATCTCCTTTCCTTGTTTCCCTTTTCTAATTAATCTTTCTCTCCTAGTCCTGTCTATACTTTGCTTTCTCTAACAGCAGTAGCAAGGACTTCACATCACTGTGGAAGGTTCATGCCCCCAAACTGGGCCATAACCGTGGGCCCCACATGTTGTCACTTTTGTTTCCCAGTTCCCATATTCTCAGAAGCCAGGTTCCTGCCTTGCAGGAATGCTGCCTGGCTTTACCTATGACTAATTGGAAAATCCTCCCTTTAGGACCATTGTAGTTTTCTGCTTTGTTGTTATTCACTTCCTGTTCCTGGAAGGAAGGGAAATGCTGGCTGCTGGCTTGAGGTGTTGCGGGGGCTGATTGGCCCCCTTTCCTCCCTCACCGCCAGGGATATGGATTCTGTACCCCACGTTTAACACTGCCTCCTTCAGCCTAGCTCATGTTGTTCATTGTCTTGTCCTGTTTGTTGGTTTTTAGTTCCAGCTGAGCTTTGTGGGACAGTGGCTATTGTACTCTTATTACTGCTGAGGATATTAATCACAGCAATAATAGCATTTATTGAGCACTGAGTGTACACTCAGCGGAACCTAAGTTTATTTCATTTAATCCTCAGGAACAGTTCTCTTATTATCTTCATTTCATAGGTGAGGAAACTGAAGCATGGAGAAGTTAAATGATTTGCCTGGGATCTCACAGCTAGGATGCCAGTTAAACGAAGTACAGCAAAGGAAAAGCTGCCTTCTGCTTTTGGTTCCTTGCTTCCTGGGGAGCAGCTTTGGTTCAGAGCTTGGGCCCTGCCTGCAACAGATCTGGTTCAAATCCCAGCCCAGCCATTCCCTAGATGAAAGACTCTGGACTTAACTACTTTGCTCATCACTGTCTCCATATCATAGATGATTTTACTAATAATACCTATCTCAGTTGCGAGGATTAAAAAAGATAATGTAAGTAAGAATACCGGATATGTAAGTAGGCTCTCAGTAAAGATTAGCTGCTCTTAGCAGTTGATGGTAAAGAAGCCGACCATCCCAGGGGCCCAGATGTGGAGATGATAAACCCCTAATACCCCACAGGGTAATCAATCAGTCAATCTCTGTCTCTCTGTCTCTCTCTCTCTCTCTCTCAGTGGTGTGATGTTGTACCAGTCATCATCTTTGCTGGGCCAGTCTTCCTCTTTGAAGCCCTTGCCTAACTCCATCTGGCTCAGCTCCACCCCTGGTTTTCCCACATGGCTATTTTGTGTTGCATTTTATATGGGTGGACATAATTTGGCTGGACTCCCGACCCTAGCAGAGCAGTTTGTACCCCGAATCCAGATTCTAGTTCCCCAAGGCCCAGTCCTCTGCCCACGCTCCCTCTGGGAAGCTCGAGGGGATTCTCTTGATTCCTGAAGGAACACCCCCTGGCTTTTGCTCTTGCTGTTTCTGCGGGAAACAGGCCATCTGGCCTGTCCTCTTCATATTGGATGGTTTTCTTCTGCAACTTGCTTGCTTAGCCTTCCTCCTGTAGTTTAACTAATCTCTAACAGTTCCTGCTTGGCCTCTTATGAGGAATGTTCATGAACAGATCTGTTAGGAAACCCACAGCCTGTAGAAAGTGGGCACTGGCCTTTGGTGAGATTATGTATGCCCTTATGGATCTGGCAGTTTGGAATGAGATGGATCCCTGTGAAAATCCAGTCCAGAGCCAGTGCCCCAAATTAAATATAGATATGTGCTATTTGCAGTCTTCTTTTGAATCTCTGCAAACGAAAACGTTCTTTTGATTTTGCTGAGTACAGGGCATGCTGTTATATTTACATCTTTTGTAAAGGGCTTACCCAACAAGTGTGTAAAGCTAAAGGATGTATCAGCTGCCTAGTTCTGAAAAGAAAATCTATTTTTCTTAAGCTGTCGGTATTTGGCAAATGGGGGTGTCAGTCCAGTGGACATTTTGACCTACCAAATAGCATTGTAACAAAATTGCTTATCAAGTTACAGTGAGTGAAAGCGGATACTCAATCCATTACATGTCT
Source organism: Chaetophractus vellerosus (assembly GCA_004027955.1). Classification (NCBI taxonomy): domain Eukaryota; kingdom Metazoa; phylum Chordata; class Mammalia; order Cingulata; family Chlamyphoridae; genus Chaetophractus; species Chaetophractus vellerosus. The sequence continues at coordinate 2,540 of PVKH010031051.1, forward strand.
TGACTACCAGAAACCCTCCTGTGGGAATAGAAACTACTTTCACAGGTTAAACTCAGCAGGCGTTTAAGGAGCTCCTTCTGTGTTCTAGGAACTGTGGTAGGAGTTGGGGCACCTTCCTCTCCACTTTGGGGAGACAGACATTTCTGGCTTAAATCTGGCTTTTTCTGTGAGTTCTGTGTCGTTTCAACTGTGTTGTTTTCCCTAAAAGATGCGTTTTTGTGGCTTGATGACAGCATGTCTGAGTGGTGTGCTGCAGTGAGATAGGTTGGGAAGGACTCAGCAGCCTGGGTTTTGGTTCCTCTGCCTGGCTCATCTCTCTGCCTTTACCCAGCCCTGTTATTTTGGGCCACTGATTTATTTGCAGACTGCGGATATCATCATCCTTCCTGATTACCTCTTTGGAATTAGGGGTTTCAGGTAAAATAATGAATGTGAAAGTGCTTTGAAAAGCATCAAGTGTTATTTGCACGGGGACTTTCATATCTTGTGTAGTCTGTCTCCTGCTAACGTGTATGATTGACGATTTTCTTCCTCTTACTCTCCTTCCGTACTTTCCAACCCTCCCTCCCTCCCTTCCGTCTTTCTTTCTATCCGAAAGATTTTTAGATGCCATATAACTAATATTGGTTCAAATTATGTTTTTGGCAATTGTTGAGTAGCTTCTAAGTAGCATGTTTGCAATGTGAAAACATATGTGATTGAGCTCCTTTTCAATAGTTAGAAAAAGGCCTTCTAACTCTTTCATAATAGAGTTATGAAAGGGGAAAATAGAGGTACACTTTAGAGTGCTGTTTTCCTTTTTATGACTAAACTTAACATTGCTACAACTGACTTGAATAAGTTTTCATTAAGATGAGTTTTACATTAAAATAAGATACATGCAGATTCCAAAGCTTATCATGTATAACAAGATCATTTGGAGAGAGGCAGCTTTTTGGATTTTAAGGGCCTTGGAGTAGGTGCCTGAGGACCTGTGCTTCCAGCGGTTGGTGATGATTTAAACTACTCATTTACAGTGGAGGCATATCAAGGCCACCTCAGTTCTTACAAACACTGTTTTTTTTTTTTTTTTTTTTGTTTGTTTTTAAGGTGGTACTGGCGATTGAACCCAGGACCTTGTACGTGAGAGGCAGGCGCTCAACCATCGAGCTACATCTACTCTCTCTTACAAACACTGTGGCTAAGAGTATGGTCTCTGGGGTCATGTTGCCTGGGTTGGATCCTGTTCCACCACATCTCGGGCTTGTTATTGAACCCTTGGGCCTCAGTTTCCTTATCTGTGAAGTGGTTGGGAATGAGAACACCTACCTCAAAGGACGTTGGGGACATGAAACGAGACAATACACGGTGCACCTCGAACAGCGCCTGGCACACTGCAAGCACTCGAATAATGTTACACATTTTTTTAATGTAGCAAATTCTTTATGGTCCACCACCTTTAGAACAGAATCTGAAACCATTATTAGATTTCTCAAGTTCCAGTGCTTTAAGATCACTTTAAACAAATGGCTGCTTAGATATTACATTTTTTTCTCCAGTGGACATAGTTTAATATTTGAAAGGTAAAGAAGAGTCTGTAGTAAAAGTCTCTTTCCACTCCTGTCCCCAGACTCCCTTCCCAGGAGACAGACAGGTGCTGTCATTAACTAAAGACTTCTAGAAATCCACAAACTTACAACACTGAAAATAGCAAAGGGAGGAGGGGGAGGAAGTGGAAGGAAAGGGCAGGAGGGAGAGAGATTCAGCCTCAGGAATGCACACTGCTGAGACCTGCCCTTCCTTACCTCCCTCTCTGAGGACTCTCATGAGCCCCAAAGTTATTTGTTGGGCCTTCTCAGCCTTTTCTGCCTTAGAGGCATTATGGCCTCCTGGCCCTTTGTCCCAAAGGAGATAACCGGCCAGCTGACCTAGCTCAAGTCTGGGGTGAGGCCAGGTCAGCTGAGTATTCTTTTGTCTCCTGAATGAAACCATTGTTTTCCCCACTCTGGAAGTTGAGTTCCTTTGCTCTCTCAGAATCCTAAAGTCTGTCCCCTCCCCACTGAGCAGTTGTAAGGTCTGTAGCTGTTTTTAGTCTCTTGATAGCTTCTTGTGGAATTTGTTTAGTCGGGACATTGTACCTTAAGAAAAATAACGTCAACTCTTTCCACCATCTTGGAGGCCTACCAGGAACAGGACTTCTAAAATGGCAAACATGTCTGGAAGTCCATGTGGCTATAAGCTGGGGCTCCAGAACCGGACGGAGCACACAGCTCTTCTTAAAATTGAAGATGTGTGTGCCCGCAATGAAACAATTCTATTTAGACAAGAGATGTGCTTATATGTACAAAGCAAAAAATAGCCCAGTGACTCTGGGTGCTAAACCTAACAAAACCAGAGTAATCCGGGGAAAGGTAACCCGTGCCCATCAAAATAGTGGTATGGTTCGTGCTCAGTTCCGAAGCAATCTTCCTGCTAAGGCCATTGGACACTGAATCTGTGTGATGCTGTACCCCTCAAGGATTTAAACTTATTGAAAAGTAAATTTAAAAATTGTGGATTAAAAAAGCAAAAAAGAAATATTGTAATGGTAACTCTCAGGCACCTGGAGAATGCTAGGACTTCCTTTGACTCTGTGAAGTTAGCACCCCCCTTTATTCTAAATTGAAACCTGGGATGATAAATACAGTGTTCATCTTTTTATACATATTTAGAAGTATCTTTGTTCTTTATACTGACATCCTTTAGTTTCAATCATTTGTTCTGGTAGTGGGGGTGGCAGTGGTGGTAGTGGTGGGGCTCAGTAGAGATTCGGTTTTTTTTTAATTTTTTAGGAGGTACTGGGGAAGCAGGTGCTTTAACTACCGAGCTACAACTGCTCTCTGTGATTGGGTTTTGTCCCCCAATCTCCTGCCTCTTAAGAATGTTTATATATTTATTTTGCCTAGCCAGATTGTTTATTTTGTGGGGCCCAATATAAAGCCTTTTTTCTTCTGTGCCCACCCAAATTACTTCCCTTCATAACTCCTGTAGTACTTACACAAGGAAACCCCATCTTTAGGATGGGTTGGGCTCCAGACATTCCTTTTTGAGTAACTGGTTTGAAAATTGAAATGCATTTTCCCATTGAAAATGACAATTAGGCTTCTAGAAAACATTTTTGAAAAATGATAAGGTGGGACTTTCTTTAAAACCTCCATTTTGTGAATTTATATTACAGAAAAATTGAAATAGTAAAATGGACCCCTGTATAAAAACCACTCAAATGTAAGATTTTGCTATATTTGCTGGCTTGCTCACTTGATCTATCACTTGCTTACCTACTACCTACTCTTTTCTACTGAACTATTTGAAAGCAACTTGCAGACATCGTTACGTATCACCCCTAAATTCTTTGGCCTCCACCTCACAGGATTAAGGATTTTATTCTCCATAAGCATAACACCATTATCATACCTAAGAAAATAAATGTCTCTAAGGCCGTCTAATTCCAGTTTGCTCACTTGTCCTCAAAATATCCTTTATAACTGTTTTGAAAATTTTAGTATTTTTTAAAGCCTTTGAACCAGGCTCCAATCAAGGTTCACTATTTGCCTTTAGTTCTGTTCATTTCTTAAAAAAGCGATTTGAACCCAAATTTAGCTGAGGGGGAAGGAGGAGGGGAAAGAAACTTTCTTGCTCTTAGGCAATATTTTTGACATATTTGGCATTTCTTCTCCCACTCTCAGTGTTCTCCAAGTTCCCAGGGCTCTCGTGCTGCCCTGAGCCCTCCATTTATGACACCCCCCAGGGCTGCGCATCCCCCCCTCCCCACCCCGCCCACAGGCAGCTCATCTCTCACTGGCATTAGGAGAACCCTCAGAGATAGTTTAATTTTTCAATGGGCCTCTTAGCCAAATGCATGTGTATATCAGGGATTCATAGCCTGCATTCCTGCCTAATACATGCTTTTGGGGGAAACTGCTTGGGTTTCCTTCTGTTCCCAAAGTGGACTTTGCTGCTCAGAGTTCAGTGCTTCTGTAACATGGTACCGTTTTCAGGGATTTGGATAAAATAAAGGTAATTGAGGGACTGTGTGCTGTGGGGGAGATTTTTCTGCCATGGGTGGGTAGACTTTGGTCAGGCAGGTCCTGCTGGGTGTCCCCTCCCACCCAGTCACAGCTGGGGAGTGAGGAGAGAGGGAGGGTAGCAACTGTTTTATCTGGGAACTGTTTGTAAGTTGGTTGCTGCTTGAAGTTTCACTACAAAGTTTAGCCCTTATTTATGTCCTAACTTCTATTCTCCCATTTCCATATAAACTCATTTAAGCTTCTTGAGCTTGTCTGGGCATATGGTTTGTCTCTTTGACTAATGCTGTGGGGGAGTGGTCTTAGAGGCTGTGACTTTGGTTATATTTGTAGCCAAATAGAAGTAATTTGGAGATAATTTTGTTTGGTAGAATTTGCATTGCTTTTTCCCCTTTTATTAGTTTAGGTAATAGATTTAAACTATGCTTAAACAATTAGCTTGATAAAGGAGGCCTAAAAACAAAGTGTAATTCTCCCTGAGGGATCTAATCAAATTAACATATTAGTGTTTTTTTTGTAGCAAACTCATTGGGATAGAGATTGTAAATAACCTCACATCAGGTCAGAAGAGATTTTGCTACCAAATGACTTTTGTCAGATTTGGTTCTGCTTTGAAATGAGTTATATAAAAAATTCATTTTCAGAGTTTTTTGGATTTGGACTTGTGGACCTCAGAGGGTGGCCCTATGTTTTTATCCAGTAGCATCTACGCATTACGGAATGGGAAATGGGACAGAAGAAGGCTGGAGAGTTGTGGGGGTTTGAGAGCCAGAAGGACATTGGCTCCAGCTCCTGATTTTTCAGACAAGCGAACTGAGGCCCAGAGAGCTGAAGTGACTTGTTGAGTGTCAGAAATCGCTGGTGGCCAAGCTAGATGAAGAAGACCCCTTTAGAAAACTTCAACTCTAGCAATCTTAGTCAACAATCTAGACCTAAAATAAAATAGCCTGTTCTCAGGTACCGTGATTCGAATGTTGGCCAAAAATTAAAAAAAAAAATAAATAAATAAAATAGGGAGTTTTTGTGTGTGCTTTTTGAAAAGCTCTTTTGTAACCAGGATTGGTATGGGTTATCTGTTACCAGCCAAGTCCCTTTCTGATCACAGAGTTGCTGGGAAACCCTAGCTTCTGAGAATGCACCCCCTTTCCTGATACGAAAGGAAGAATAGCTATCAGAGCCATCAAAATACTCTTGACTTTGGTTGGAACAAAGCTGCTTAGAGGTTTCAAGGGCCTCCTTATCTGGAATCTGGTACCTTCCTCTTCCCCATGATCTCTCAAGCTATGCCCTCTGGGTTTGAGGAATGCTATTTCTGCGTCATTCTGTCTCAGGTCCCCTGACCACTGGGATCAGTTGGAAATACAAGTATTACTTGAAAACTGGCCAAAGCCTGGGCTAGAAATCACTGCTTTTGGCTTTTTGGGTTGCCATCGCCACTCTGCAAGCCATTCCTTATACCTTTTCTATATTCCCTGCTGTCTTCAATCTCTTCTATCTCTCAATCCTCTTTTGTGGCTTTCTCAACAGGATCTTGGCAAAGCAGTGGGACCACACAAGATAGTGAATTAACTAAACCTGGCTGGACCCATGACAAACTCAAAGGATTTTGATAAATACTGGCTTTTGTTTGATGTTTTTCACTTGTAATGTTGTGGGAGGGAACCACACTTATCAGTAAAAGCTGAGAACTCCCAGTTCCTATGGTTCTTATTATGTGTGGAGAATACCCCAAATGAGATGGGATTGTTTTTGGAGAAGCTGCAAGGCTGAATGTTGCGGCCTGTGCAAGGTGAGCTGTGATTTTGGAGTTTGGAGGGAGGTCAGAGATGGAGGACAAATACTAGAGTTTTATAGTTTTCCTTTTGTAGCTGCTTTGGAGCCTGGGATGGACATTTTCTTTCCAAAACATACTCTACTTCTTACTCTGCTAATTGGAGCCCATGGTTGTGAAATTTGGGGTGCCTTTAACCCAGTACAAGGTTGTGAAATCTGAGAGCAGACCAGCATTTAGTATTTTAACAGAAAAGTAGCTAAATGATGAAATATTGTTGAAGGAAAAATAATTAAAATATAGCTTAAACAGGCATATGTATTTGGGTGTTCACTTACAAGCCCTGTTTTCCTTTTGTAGGCACCAGGCTTAGAGAAGGTAAGAGGCAGCCATGTCCAAGCATTAGGATCCAGACTGCCTGGTTTGAATCCAGGCACCGACTAGTCGTGTGACCTTGGGAAAGTTACTTAACCTTTCTGTGCCTCAGTTTGGATAATTCCCATACCTGTTGGGAGGAGTCAGTGCTTAGCTTTAGTGCTGGCTCATCAGTGCTCCATCTTGTGGTGTGTGTTGATGTTGTTAATAGTAATAGTAGCATAACAAAGGCTAGGCTGAGTCAGACTTCAATAACCTCTGGAACCATCCAGTCCTGAACTGCTCCCTTTCTTATTCCTGCTGTGCCTACTTTCCATTCCTACCCTGATTGCTAGTCGGTATTCTCTTGGGCATCCCTGAGTGGATTAGCACAATTGGAGATTTGGGGTACACGTTGTTCAGGCCTTCCACAGGCCTCATCTCTTCCCCTGTGTCTCTGCCAAGCCTTACTGTCTCCTCAAGCCCCCTCTTCTGCCCTGGCCCTCTAGGTCTCAACAGATGTCATTGCTACCTCATCTTCCCTTTGTCCAGTATAAACTACTTTAATTCATTAAAGCTTCTTCCCCGCCCTGCGTCTCTTTTCCTATTCCAGTGATTAATCTCTTTCCTTCATATGGAAATCATCTCCTCAGACTTCTCAAAGGTCATAACTTCATTATTCCTTCTCCCATTTGTTCCTTCTCTTCTGATATTGATAAGTCATAAGAGTAAACTGCTTTTTAAGGCCTCTGTAAGAATAGGAAGGAGCACAGTTCAGCTTGGGAGCTTCAGGTCGGAACACTGAGCTGTCTCCCAAGTCCAAGGTGCCCTGGCATTGCCGGCTACAGGGTCTCTGATTCCTGGGGTGGCAGGAACCAGAGACATAACTCTGAATGTCTCTCAGGACATAAGTCCTGGGTGCTTCGATTCAGAGAGCAGCCAAATGTCTGCTGAGGTTTTATTATCTCAGTCACTTCGGTCTGGGGCAACTGTTCTTCCACCAATCAGCTTGGGGGCTTTGGTCTGAATTTCAGGGTTTCAGGCATCTCCCAAGACCTAGGCCAGCCACAGGGATGCCTGTGAATCCCGGACTCTGGATTTCAGGACGCTGGAACCAGAGCATCAGCTCCAGACTTGGAGCGGTGAATGTTTTAGTCAGACTTGGACTCTGGGACACCAGATCAGTTGACTAAAACATGCTTCTTCATTCTTCATTCTTCATTCTTGGCCTGGAATAATGGGCATTTCTCTAGCCCACCAGTAAACTCCCCATTGAAATGTCTTTGTATGAGTTGGGAAACTCTGTCTACGTAGCTACAGTATAGCTAAGAGCAGCCTCTGTATAAGACCCTGAATTCCAGTTAAGCCAATGTAAAGGAGGAGGACAGAGATCTGAGGGCCAGAAACCTCATGTCTTGTCTCCTTAAAGAAATGAGGTAATACACCTCAAAGTTTAACTAACTCCCTGTTAGAAAAAGCCTTCTCAGTTTAAACTCAGTTGTGCCTACAAAAAGCTTAAATAGAGATCAAGATCCAAACTGGTTATTAAACTTCTGGAAAATAAAACCTCAGTACAACATAGACTTTATCTAAGGATATTGTCTCTATATGCTTATATGAACTCTTTAACATTTGAGAACAGGGACCTGGGATATCTGTTTAATATATTTTCAACAGCGCTGTGAAGGGATATCTCATTTGAGTGGTTCCTTGTTTTCAGACTAATCAGAAACTGGGTTAGGAATTAAATGATTTTTAAAAAGGGTGTGGGGCTCTGGAATTGATAACAAATGGATGTAGGTACTCCTCTGAATACTTAAACCTATTTTTTGAGTTGATTTTAACTGTACTCCTGCTCTGTGGCAATGGATAAATGTGTAACCTGTTTAATAATGGTACTAGTGAATTGTTCTACTCTGGGATTTTTTAAAAATCCATCTTAATAATAGCAAACAAACTGTAGAAAAAATTGATAATGAAACTTAAAATGTGAAAGATGGTATACTGTTGTTAAAGGAATAATTGTATTTCTGTTTTAACCTATTTTTCCCGCTGAAGTACTATTTATTATTATGTTGCTGTTAGAGAGACTCAAACCATTGTCTCTGGATCTGGTGTTGGACCTATGTAGTCTATACTGGAGGAATATAGCACAGACTCTGGAGCCAGACAGAATGGGACCAGTTTTGTCACTTTTATCACTTTCCAGCTGTGAAACTTTGTATTAATTGACTTTCTGTGCCTCGGTTTCCCTACCTATAGAATAAGGATAATCAAAATACTTATGTTTTAAGATTGTTGTGAAGATTAAATGAGTAAATATATTTAATTAAAGTATAGAACAGAACCTGCCACAAAGTAAAGATTAGCAATTGCTTTTCTTATTTAAAAAGTTTGTACAGGGCTATCCTTAGAACAGGATTTTAAAGTAGAAAGTCAAGATAATGAAGGGGGAAAAATGGTTTTTGGAAGCTAAAGCTTCTTGACTTAATGAAGAAATCATAACCTTCTTAAATTAATTTACTGAATCAATGGAAAAAATTATGAATTAAACAATAGAGGTTTAAAAAAAGGAAATAATAAAAAGTGTTATTTTTGCTGTACTGCTAAAGTAAAATTCCTGCTAATTAACATCTTCATAGTAAAAGTGTATAAAAATCGGGAGATAGACTTCAACATTGTCAGATTCTCTTGTGCATTCAAACCAGGCCTTCAATACACTGCAGGTTGCCTCTCCATTTGAGCTGTTGGCTAGGTTGGTCACTGACCCCTAAAACAGTAACGGTGTCTACTACATCTCTGGTTGTGCTCCTGAAGTTAATGGAATTTATGTTGCAGTTTCAAACCCCTGCAGCAGCCAACGATGGCTCAATAAAGCCAGATGCACAATGGACATTGCCTCCAGACTGGCACTGTTTCATAGTGCTGAAGGGTGCTATGCAACAGGCCAATGGAATACTGGAACCTACTTTCCTAGCTTCTCTCTAGGGTCAATAGTGCCATAGCATACTGTCTGTGAGGGACACACCAAGTGGAGCAATGGACACCAGAGTACTGTAAGTAGAACTTAAACCCTGTTGGCATTGTGGCTTGCTCCCATGGAGAGATAGCATGTAAGGTATTGCAAACCTGGAATTTGAATCTATTAATTACAATCTATTAATTGAGTAGTGCATTAATTAATGTTAAGTGCTGTGCCTGTGTCCTATTCTAGATATATGCCTGATGATTATGGTGATTTCTTTTCTATTCTGGATCATATGTAGAGGGACATTAAACATGTTAGAGGTCCTGGTGAACTTCATTTTCTAAGTGGTTGATGAGTGTGCTTGACCCAGGTATCCCTCTTAGTCCTTTTTCCAGCACCTGTACCAGTACCTAACATTCCTAAGTATACTCCAGGTGAACAAACCAGGACAGCTAGCCTGGAGTTCACCCTCGAAGCTATTGGGTGGCTTGCTAAGGACACTAAGTCTACCTGCCAAAAGCAGTGCAAGGGAAGGTACTTCATGGACTTCACCAAGCCACTCATCTGGGAAAAAATGCCCTAACAGCTTAGCTAATGGGTTTTTTGAAGAACAGGGCTTGGTAAAAACAGTTACCAGGAGTTGCCCCCTGTGTGTAATTAATAACTCAAACAATGAACGGCTTAACCATCCTCCCCCCCTTAAACCCCCT
>PVKH010031052.1:0-12384 GCA_004027955.1 Chaetophractus vellerosus
TTTTACTCAAGTTTGAGAAACAATATTACATAGGACTCTTTCTTAATTGAATGTATAGTAAGAGGGCTTGCTCTACATTTCTTAAGTTCCCAGGCCTGATATTTTCCCATCATCAGAAGAAATGGGAACCAAAAAAGAGAGCAATAGAAGAGGGTGAAGTGGTAGAAACATACTACCCCCAAATACCCTTACATCTCAGGGAATTATTAATAAAAAAACTCCATGAATAGAGACACTTCAGATGTAGCATATACCATTTCCCTGCTCTAGACTCTAAATGACTTAAGGAAAATTTTGTATATGATTTATCCCTGTCTTGCACTCTACTTTATTTAACAGGATGTATTAATTAAGTAAATATATTTTAAAATAAATAAAAGATAAGTAGCGGTAAATCAGTCCATAAGCTACATGTATTGCAATTCAACAAAATTTACTGAGTATGTGCTGAGAACGGTTATTATGCTAGATGCTGTTGGGAATGTACAGATGAAATGATATATATCCCCCTGAATAATCTACCAGGAAAGACATATACGTGAATAAATTGCAAAAGAATGTGATAAAAACAAAAATAGAGGTAATGATATACCCCCACAGAATTTTAGACATTGTTCAGAAGATAGAATGATTTACTTACTTTGGAGGGGTAAACAGTAGAAGGAGCAGATGATCACATTCAATTTTTTTAAAAAAATTTATTTCTCTCCCCTTCGTTGTTTGTACTCACTGCCTGCTTTCTGTGTCTGCTCATCTTTTTAAAAATTTAAAAAAATTTTTAAGAGGCAAGTTTGTACAACTGGTGTGCTATGGAACTTAAGTTTACAAATTGAAACTGTTCTTATTTGTTGCAAAGGAAATAGTTATTTAAAGAAATGTTTTGAAACTTTTGTAAAATATTGTCCCTGCTTAATATTTTATATACATATAAATTTAGTTTTTCATACATTAAACTTGCTTAAGGAAGAGAAACTATATATTAGAAATTTTCAGGGTTCATATAAAAATATATAAGGTTCTGATATGTAACTCACTGCTGTGAACATTTCTGCCCATGAGGCAATGGTTAGGGAAATCCAGACTCACTGCCTTGGGAAGGTATGCTACAGCAGAACAAGACATGATTCTTAGCTTTGAGGTTCAAAATAGAGCTTTGAAATTCATAGCTGAGAAAAGAGTTTGAGAGAAAAGGCATTGAATTTACACAGGTCAATCTTTTAAGGATTTTGGATGTAAAGTTAATACTATTAAAAATAGTTTTTGAAGAACACATGATGATGGAGTTATTTTCTGTTCTTCTGGATTAGAAGAAGAAAAATAGAAAGACATAGTCATATTCAAGTATGTATCACCAAGGAGAGGTTTCACACTCCATTTGGAGGACGTGGAATGGAGAAGCAGCACGTGCCTTATTTCTGGTGGGAACCCCAAATAGTGTCAGGAACACAGAGCTCCCCTCTGCCCCAGGGTGGTATGGAAGTGGTATAGCAGAAATGCCTGAAGGGCTGTCTAACCTACTTGGTTTAAGGCTGCCTCACTTAGACTTCCGTGTGGCCCAACATGGTGGCCCAGAAGTGCTTTCCCACATCACCTAGAGTTGCACAGCCATAGAAAGGAGAGCTAGCAACAGACATAGGACTGGGACAAGCCTTCAACACATTGTGACTAATATAATTGTTAGACTAGGGGCATTAGAAGAAATGAGCTGTAATGACATGTGGTAGTTTTCATAATGTGGAATATTTCAAATTGAGATTATGGCAGAGAGCCTGTGATTGAGCAATGACCACAGAATGAGTGGCTGAGGTAGGAAAGAGGAAGATATTCTTAAATAAAAGGAGGTTAAAGAGGTGAGAGGCCAGATATTGGAGGGATAATCTATGTCAATACTGAAATCATTAAGAATTATGACGGGAGTAGTGTGGAATGAGTGATAGAGTTAGCATCTAAAATAGTCAAGGAAAAAGAGAGACTGTAGACTATTGCAACAAGGGGTGGTAGCAGATGGTATCATCTGGTTATACAAACTTCAAATATGAGGGGTTTTAAGGAGAAAAGAGGAATAATAGTCTGGAAGTGGCGATGAGAACATGTGGTCCAGCTTTAGGCTCAAAGGAATGAGGGGTTTGTAGGAGATAAAGCAGGCAATCTTTGAGAGAGCTATGTGGGAAGCCACACCTTTGGGCAAAATCAGTTTCTGGAAGGTGTAAAGACAGTTCAGAGATTATGTTAAGGAAATAAAGGATTTTGCTGATTACAAACTGGATACAAGTTATTGAGGACATGGTGGCAGCATTTCAGAGTTGGGGTCTAGGTGAGTGATGGAGTCATAGTAGGAGATTCAGAGCTGTAAGGAGATGAAGGTCCAGGAGAGAGAGAATGTCCTTGGACTTTGGGAGGTGACTGACATGAACAGCAGTAAAGCCATAGTGGAACTAGTTCTGTAGGGCTTAAGGTAGTTGGCAGGAATGGGGCTGTGAATACTAGTAGTTGTGTTGAGTGAAGAGAGGAGTGGGTGGTAGGTTAAGAACAGAAACTAAGAAAAAAAAATAGAGCGGGTCCCCAAGTGGGGAAGCCATCAATGTTTGGTGATGCAACAAAATCATAGAAGGGTGGAAAAACAGACACAATAAGACAGCAAGGAACTCATTTTGACTCATCAAAGAACCCTGAATGGGCAGTGCTCCAGTTCCTCAGCCAAGTTCTCTTTGACAAACACAAGTTCCTAAATTTGGCAAAAGATGGAATTTTTCAGCTTCTTATTTCCAACTATTAGAGCCAAAGAAATATTACTATCACATGATTGATAAAATAAAGTTCTTTCCAGGTTGTGCTTTTTAGTAAGGCCCTCTTTTTAAATAGATGTCTATTAAAATGCATTCAATCTTCATTTCAATGCAGCTAATTTAAAGCTTTGCTGAATAATTTCCAGGGCACTCAATCAAGGATTTAATTATTTGAAAGTTAGCTTAACTGTATTCCCTAATAGCGTGTTTTAAGGTTTTAAGATCTGTATCTTTGCCATTACTTGCAGTGGCTTATTTTATCACCCTAGTTTATTGCAGGATATAAGAATAAATAAGATCAAAGTACCAATCACGAAGGTAATGAGGTGAAGTGCAAAAACTTAATGTTAACTTGAATGTCTGCAGTCCATATGAGAACATTTTGTGATATGTTTTTCATTTTTTGGTTTCGGGAAGAAGCTGAGTCTAGTTAAATAGGTTCAATACATTCAACTGGATAAATTCAAATACAGTATTTGATCCTAGTAAGCATAATATATTACTTTTCTAAGTAATAATTATCCTATCACAAAATTCAGAACCCAATACAGTTAGTTTTTTGGTGGCTGTTCTGGTCCTAGAGCACATGTACAGTCCCTTCTACCTAAAATGATCTCCCTACCCTGTATAATTTAAGAAGGTCTTTTGGCATTTAAAATTGAATGTGGAGAAGCAGATGTGGCTCCAGCAGTTGGGCACCCACCTACCACATGGGATGTCCTGGGTTCAGTTCCAGGTGCCTCTTAAAAATTTTTTTAAATTAAAAAAAAAGATGAACAGACACAGAGAGTGGGCAGTGAGTGCAAACAATGAGGGGGAGAAAAATAAATTAAAAAAAAAATTGAATGTGATCATCTGTTCCCTTTACTGTTTACCTCTCCAAAGTAAGTAAATCATTCTATCCTCTGAACAATGTCTAAATTTCTGTGGGGTATATCATTATCTCTATTTTTGTTTTTATCACACTGTTTTGCAATTTATTCACGTGTATGTCTTTCCTGGTAGATTATTCAGGGGGATATATATCATTTCATCTGTACATTCCCAACAGCATCTAGCGTAATAACCGTTCTCAGCACGTACTCAGTAAATATATATGATGTGAGAAGAGGCAATCAATAAAAATAATAAACAATAGATACAGATTAAAGGTGACCCAAAGTTATTAGATTTATCAAAAAAGGACTTTAAAAATAACTGATTAATGTGTTCAAAAAGTAGATTAAAAGATAAAATACATAAAAGGATGGAGAATCTCAGTAGAGAAATGGATTATATATATTTATATATGTATAAACTATATGAGTATTCTAATGTTGAACAAGACAATTTATAAAATCAAGAACTCAGTGTATGGTCCTAATAGTAGACTGAATACAGCAGAAGCTATGATTAGAAAACTAATACTAGTCAGTAAGTATTACCCAAATGGAAACATACAGATAAAGAGAGATTTGGAAAAACAAATAAGACCATAGAAGACATGCAGGACATATTCTAAAGGTCTATCATAGATATAATTGGTGTCTCAGAAGAAGAGGGAGATACTGGGCCAAAAGCAATATTTGAGAATATAATAAGTGAGAATTTTCCTAAACTAATGAAAGACATAAACATATAGATACAAGAATGCCATCAAATCCCAGGAAAGAAAACCAAAAAGCAATACTAAACTAAGCTCTTCAATCTAAAAGAAATGATATCAAATGGGAACATGGAAATTTAGGAGAGAATGAAGAATATCAGAAAGAGTAAAATATGAATTAACAAAAATAAATATTTATTATACAAAGAAAACTTTATAATGTCACATGGAGGTTAAAATAGTTTGTAGAACTACAATGTGTGACAAAAATGACACAAAAGCATGGGGCAAGTGAATGAAGGTAAAAGGTTCTAAGTTTCTCATAGAATCAGAGAACTGGCAAAAATAATAATTCTTTGAGTATAATAAATCAAGTGCATAGTTTAATCTTTAGGGAAACCAGTAAAGAAAAATTTAAAATGCTAATTGACTAAGAGTTAAAGGAGAGAAAATTGAGCAAAAAAAAAATTAAGTTTCTATCTCAAGAAGCTATAAAAACCCAGCAAATCAAACCTAAAGAAAGTAAAAGGTGAGGGAATAAAGATAAGAGAACATATCCAACATGTAGCAATCAATTTACAATACAGAAAATCAACAAGACCAAAACCTATTTTTGGAAAGAGTAAATAAGTTGATATGCCCCCTACTAAGACCATTAAGTAAAAAAATAGAAAACACAAGTTATAAACACAAAGAAAAAAGAAGGCATGGGTGGAGGTCATCATAACAGGTCCCACAGTCATCATAAAGCAAATACGAGGGTATTGTGAAATTTACAACAATAAATCTAATAATATTGAGGGAATGGAAATACTCCTCAAAAATAAAACTTGCCAAAGCTAATGGTAAAATAAACAGAAAGCAGGATATTCTGTTACCTACTAACTAAATTATAATCACATTTCTATGCACATAGAGCTGGAGACCTCAGGAATCACAGCTAGAGAAAATAATCCTATCATGCTTTCCTACCCCATAACTGGCTTCCCAACATGATAAAGGTCCAAGTTGGAGAAGAGTAATATTTTAACTTCAAAGGAATTTCAGAGTTTTGATTATTTTTTCAGACCTGGCCTTTCAATTACTGGACTGTGACAGTTCTCGGCACTGAAGGGATGTTTTATTATCTTGGAGTGATTGGAATAGTATTAACACCTGACCTAGGTTTATTATGGAGAAAGGAAGAGACATATTTATAGAAATGGTATGAAAGGGTATGGGGGAGGGAGAAGACAGTTGGGAGATGGCTCTTTGTGTTAGAGACCAGCGAGATGCTGATCAATCCCATTTGCTCTTCCAGGAAACACAAGAAAATTAATTTCTCAGCCTCCTTTGCAGTTGGGTTGGGGTCACATGACTGGGATATGGCCAATGCAATGTGGATAAAGATGTACTATTTATCCAGGCCTGATCATAAACCACCCCAATGATTCCCTATAGAATTCCCTGCTGATATTGTGACTAGAAATGAAGGTTATGAAGCTACATGATGGGGAACCAATATCCCTGAGTCACAGCATAAGCCAACTCTACTCCAAAACTCCCAGCAAAACACCTGACCCTGCTCAGACTGAAACGTGAGCAAAAAATAAACCTTGATTGTTTTAAGCCACTGTGCAACAGCAAGTAGGTTAATGCTGATGAACACATACTCTAACTCTCTTTCCACAAAACTGTAACAATATTAACAATTGTTGGCATTATAACTGCAACTGATTGTGACAGAGCAGGAAGTTGTAACACTAAGGTAGAGAATGATTTCCTTGGGAAACCACACATCCAAGGATCTCTCCTTAAAGAAATATGCCCTTGGGGGCCAGCTGTAGCCCAGTGGATAGGGTGCTGGTACACCACATGGGAGACCCTGGGTTCGGTTCCCAGGGACCTCTCCGAGCAGGCAGACCACCTAAGAAGGCAAAGCTGCCGTGGGAGGGGCAAAAAGTAGCCACGGGCAGGGCAAAAAGCCACCACGGGCAGGGCAAAGCCGCCATGGGCAGGGCAAAGCCACCACGGGCAGGGTGAGCTGCCTGCGAACAGACAAAGCCACCTGTGAACGGAGCAAAAGCCGCCCGGGAATGGAAGCAGAGCCACCCACAAGCAGGGCAAGCCGCCTGCGCAGTGAGCTGACTCGGCGTGTCGTCGCAGCGGGGGGAGACAAAAAGCAGACATAGAAGAACACACAAAAAATGAACACACAGCAAGAGCAAGCAGAAAGGGGAGGGATATGTAACCAAAAAAAAATATGCCCTTTAGTGGACAGTGGGGCAGAACCATCTCATAAGCTGTTGTATAGAGGAGAGAAGAGCACTGTACTTCTCTCGAAGGTCCACAGACATGGTTAAGACCACCAAGGAATTTAAACTCTGTCCAAACTTGTAAAAAGGTCAACTGCTTGGTTCCTCAGTGGGAAAAAGAGACCATGACTTCTGGCTAGATAAATCTGAGAAGAATTTGGTAAAGGGCAAGCTTGAGCTCAGCCTGAAGAAATAGGTGGGATCTGATTAGACAGAGAGAAACAAGGATATATTTATAGAGGAAAGTGCAGCACAAAAATGATGGAGATGCATATGCAAGAATGGCTATGTTCCTAGGACAGAAAATGGCCCAGCTTGTCAGTATAATGGATTCCTATAATTGGGCTTTAAGACTGAAAAGATAAAAAGGGATACAGGGGAATTTTAAATAAAGGGTTGATAAGCGATTATAACTGACAATTGGATAATTTCTGGAGATAATATATTTAGAATTTAAAATGTGCAAGTTACCATACTGGGTGCTTTATATTTTCATTTAGTTCTTATAATCCATTGAAATATGTATTTTACCAGCCATATTTTATAGGTGAGAAAACTGAGGCAGAGGGATATAATATAACTTGACCTCAAGTCAAAAACTAGAAAAGTGCAACATCCAGAATTCAGACTCAAGTAGTCCAATGCTAGTAAGTGCTATTAACCATTATACACTCTTCTAAGAGTAAGAAAGTGGAGGTTAGAGGCAGTGAAGAGTACGGAAAAGCAAACATTAGAAGCATAACAAACTTGGCTTAAATTTTTTCTTTGTCCTATGAAGTCTGTGGCACTGAAACTTTGAGTGTAAATATCTTTTTAAAATAAAATGAATATAATACTATCTACATTTATCTTATTATTATTATTATTAAGGATAATCTGGGTTTAAAGGGTAACTTCTACAGTACCTTGTAGAGCAGTAGATGGTTCTAGAAATGGTAGCTCTTAGGAATATGGGATTGGGGAAGAGATTAGACGTTCGAATTTTAGATATTTTATTTTGAAATGACAGAGCTGTGCACGACTAGAAAGAGCTTGGCAGATACGTGGTACTTAACGTAAGTTTAGTCTGATTCTGATTTTAAGATGACAGTGGGACACTCAAGTGGCACTGTCTGATGACATTTACAGATATGGGACTGGAGCTTGGGATAGCAGTGAGTGCTGAAGCAACAAAGTCACCTATGTAAAAGGGCTAGTTGAATTTTTAAAAGTGGATGAGATTTATGAGAGAGAAGTATAAAATGAGAACATGGCACCAATACCTTTAGGTTGTGAAGATGAAATGGATCCAAGAAGGAATGGTTAGAGAAATAAAACTGTGTTTTGTTAAGCTTAAATAAAAAGTTTTCACTTCCTAAGGATAAATGAGCTGAATAAAGGAATTCTTACCTGAAATACTAAGAGCCATGGGAAAAAGAGATTGCTGAAAATGAAATGTTTGTCACAGAATCCAGGTTGTGGACTCACATCAGAACACTATTTTTTAAACTGTATTTTTACATCAACAATTGCCTTCCTCCTTCCCTGAAAAAAATTGGTAAGTTGGAAGTATTGTACTTATTCCTAAATGTGATCAAGTATGCATCTTAAATGGATTTTTAAATTTTCATTGGACTCTCTTTTTCAGAATAGCACAAGGGAAAATAGTCCTTCCCCTCAGAGAGTTTAAGTCCACCTTGCTTTTACAATTTCAATTACATTTTTTAGGTAATCTTTCTGCTATTTTTATTTACTCAACAACCAAACATTTGCTGAACACCTACGAAATGGAAGGTACTATGTGAGGCTCCCTGGAGAAAACAAAAATTAGTTTTAAAACAACCAATGTTTACCTGTAAGGTCCGTATATTCCAGTGAAAAAGAAAGACATTTATACAAAAACTATGTGTACAAATCACCACAAAACATGGCTTAATGTAATTGCCATGTGCAAATAATCCTCAAAGTAGCTGAGGACGCTGCTGAGATGAGCTGTGAAGATATGTAGGTTCTGGATAGGTAGGAATAAGTGATGGTGAGAGAACACTTGCCTGACAAACTGAGTAATTATAAAGAATTAAATTATAGGCCTTTATTTTTCTTGTTTGCACAAAGCTAATGTATAATTTTTTAAAGATTTATTTTATTTATTTTTCCCCCCTTGTTATTTTGAGCTCCCTGTCTGCTCATCTACATTTTTTTTTTTTTAGGAGGCACTGGGAACCAAATCCAGGACATTCCCATTTGGGAAGGAGGTTCCCAATCACTTGAGCCACCTCCGCTCCCTGGTTATGCCTCTCACTGTGTTTCCTTGTTGCGTCTTCATCTTGTTGCGCCAGCTCTCGGTGCCAGCCTCTTGCATCAGCTCGCTGTCTTGTTCGTCTTCTTTAGGAGGCACCAGGAATGGAACCCAGGACCACCCATGTGGCAGGCGGGTGCCCAAGGGATTGAGCCACATCTGCTTCCCTAATGTATAATTTTGATATCAAAATAACAGATATCGGAGAACTTATATTTGTCCTCCTTTTGAATTATTTTTAAACATTTATGTTAGAATTTAGTCTTAGTGAATAGTTTAGCTTATATAAAAACTTAAGACAATGAGTTGTAATTTTCCATCAACATTCTACTGCCTGAAAAATACCTACTCGGGTACAATTCTAAAGTTCATTCAAGTGTGAACTAATCTGCTCTCTCTGTCACCTGGTCAGAGGGCAGGAAAAGACCTCTTTATTGCAAATCCACTGATCAAATGATTGTAACCCAATCAAGATGGAAGAACTAATTTAGTTGCTGGAAGTTTAATTATAGTGCTTTCAAGATTTGCAACAAAGATTGCTATCTTTTAAAGAATTAAGGTTATATCCAATGACAAAGACTCTGCAGGGATGAGCCAGTCTTCACTGTTTCACAGCAAAATGTCTTTTTTTTTTTAGAGGAGTGTCACTGATTTATTTAGTGTTTGTTACCAAGTGAATAAAGAAGACAGAAAATAGCCCAGATTTCAGAATTTGCTAAATCCTACCTTCTTTCATGGATTATCAACTTACACCATAACTGCTCCTTCTTGAAGGAAAAGATTTGAGAGATCTATCTCTGCCATGCTTTGTAATATCATTTCTTGGTATATAAACCATTGAGAATTTTTCATAATGTGTGTTGTCAAGAAAGAACAACGCTTTATTGGTTAAGAGATTCTGGCTTTACCTCACTGAAAGGAAGAACAGAGACACTCCCCATGAGATTCAACCTTATTTAAATGATAATAATAGTTGATATTTATTGAATTAATGATGGACCAGATTCCAAGCTAAAGAGTCTATCATATACCTCAAGCTGGTAGGCATCATGGTATAATGAAAAGAGCTCATGTTTTAGAGACAGGCAGGTTTGAGTTCTGAACTTGACTCTTGATTCTTTATTTTCTGGGTACCTTGAACAAAGTTGCATATCTTCTGAGTCGCCTTCCCTTGTCTATAATACAGAGACAATAATATCTAACAGATATTACACATATAAAGGCTCTTCTTTAGCACAAAATAGTAGGTGCTCAATAAATTCACAAACCTAACAGTAGGCACAGAAAATTTATCCTTGTTTTGAATAACTGCCCTGATGTTTCTCACCACATGGTCTTAGTTTCATCACTAAATCCAGTTAGGAAGAAGACTGACTATAAATGACTTTCAGTTTCCAAAAGTTACATCCAGGTATGCATTGGTGTGTGATCAAAATACAGAAATTATTATTACTACAATACCATGGTTATAGCTGACCAAACAAGTGAGATGATCTGCTGCTTCCCCATGGTAGCTTTACATCAATAAATTAATTTATTCCAACAACCAACCCTCCCCATTTTCCTGATCCTCCCACATCTGTAGTTTGAAGACTACTTTTAACATCATCTTTAACTCCTCTGGTCCAGAGGAGCTTAAAAAGTATGCATAAAACATACTACAACAATTTCTACCAACCATGATCAATGCTTTCACGGCAATGAACATTTCCTTGGATGTTTTCTGACAGCCGTCTTATGACGAGCAGGTCATAGGCTGTATCCTCCTTTTAGGGGCTTGCATGTAACCAGTGCTAATATTTTTATTGGTATCCCTGAATATTTTTGCTTTTGATTAAACTTCTATCTGAATATTCCTAAAATTTCTCAATATATTTTATATTGTTCCCTGTAGGAGAGGGCCTGTTTATCATTCATTAGATTTATCCTTGATAGTAACCGTGGGTGCCATTACATATAGCGTCCTTTGTATTTTCCTAGTTATTTTTACTGACACGTAAAATGCACATTGGTTTCTGTAGGCTGAATTTATTAAATTCACTTGCTAATTCTTCTATCTGGGGATTCTTTTGAATTGCCACATATATGATCATGTTATCCAGAAATGATGACAGTTATTTCTTCCTTTCTAATACTTCTGCCATTTATTTCTGGGTAGGACTTCTGGTACAATGTCAAATTGAAAAGGTCATAGCAGGTATCCTAATCTCATTCCTGGTGTAAAAGTCAAAGATTTTACCATTAATCTTTATGCATACAGTGAAGTTTTTGTAGCCGTTCTTTCCAGGTTAAAGAAGTTTCTCTTTCTAGTATGGTAAGAGTTTATAATGTCAATGGATGTTAAATTGATAGCAAATGTTTTTTCTGCCTCTGTTGAGATAAACATGATTTTTCTTCTTTATTTTCTAAACATAATGGATTATATTGATTGATTTTCTAATGTTGAAACAAACTTGCATCCATGAAATAAATCTACCTTGATATCACTGAATTCAGTTACCAGCTAATATTATCTAGAGCCTTTGCATCTTTGTTAATGAGAGATATTGAACTGTTATATTTCTTTTTTATAACATATTTGTTGGGTTTTGTTATCAAAATTGTGGTGGCCTAATAAAATTAATTGGAAGTATACCTCTTTTTCTATTCTTTGGCTGTGTTTATGTGATGTTGGTGCTATTTTATCCTCAAATGTTTAGAACAATTTACCACAGACCCCACATGAGCCCAGGGTTTACTTTGTGGTAAAGTTGTTATTTATAGACACATTATTTTACTAGATATAGAGACATTAGATTGTCCAAATATTATAAAACTTATTTTGTCTTTTTGAATAAATTGTACTTTTCAATAACTTACCCATCTCGGCAAAATTGTATATGAATGGCAAAATTTTATCATAAATTTTTACTATCATTTTAATTTCTCTAGAAGTGACAGTAAGGACCTCACCTCATTCCTGATATTACCGATCATATTTGTTTTCTCTCTTTTTTCCCTGGATCAATCTTTCACGGGATTTATCAATTTTATCAGTATTTTTCCAAGAAACAGTCTTTGGCTTTGCAGATTTTCTCTGTTCACAATTTTTCTTTTTTTCTCCTATCTTTATTTTTTTTATTAATTTTTAATTTATTTTTTATATATCTATATACATTTTTAGGATACATTGATTACATAAATGTTACACAGAGATTCCAGGAGTACCCATATGCCATCCCTCCACCCCTCCCACAACCCCCCACATGCACATCCCTAAGTGTGGCATAATGCCTCTGATAGTTACACACATTTTGGGGCTTTGCCATCAGACATAGATCACAGTTCAGGCCATAGACAACCCTCTCTTCTTTTCTTCTCTTTTCTTCAAGTTCATTTTCTTTTCATCCAATCAATTTTTGAAATTGTTACATAGAAAATTCAGGCATTTTTCTTTTCTTA
>PVKH010031053.1:0-12384 GCA_004027955.1 Chaetophractus vellerosus
TGCGGATGTGGCTCAAGCTGTTGAGTGCCTGCTTCCCAAATGGGAGGTCCCAGGTGCGTTTCCTGGTGCCTCCTAAAAACAAAAACAAATGACAGGTAAAGAAATGAAAAAACCAACTCAGGGGAGCTGATGTGGCTCAGTGGTTGAGGGCTGGCAATCTCAGATTCCTTAAGGGTTACATGCTACACCTTTTCATTAAGCGATGCATTTCTATTGTCCCTGTGAATATTTACCACATCTGTCATAAGCACCTGAGTATTTACCATATCAGTCCCCATAGAGGATGACTGTAATTACCTGTCTTGTTCATTACTGCATCTGACATAGCACACTACTAAGCCATTGCTAAAGGTCTAAATGCAGAGTCATGACTCCTAGTGCGTTCAAATATATGCAATAAACTTACTATGTCTTGATAATTGAATCATTCTTCTACATTCCATGAACATTTCAAGTCCCATAATTTTGAATCTCACATATTCTCCTCTTTCACCTTACTTTCAGCAGAGAGGATTACTTCATAATAATCATATGAATGATGTAATTTGACAAATCACCTCAGTTTAGCAACCTAATCTCTACAATATTCCTCAGTTCACACCCTTTAGCTATTTCTTCTCTCTCATTGAAGGGTCATGGTACCCAGGACTAGGTTGAATGTCTTCAACTGAAGTCCTGCCTTTCCTGTTTCTTCAGAAACCATATGTGGCAGTTTGAGATTATTTATGAATCCCAAAAAGAGAAATATTGTTTGTAAACTATTCTATTCCTCTGGGTGTGATATCCTTTGATTGTGTTAAATTCAGTTGATGGGCCTTTGATGAAACTACCTGTTAAAATTGCTTTTAGGGTTTTGATTCGACCATGTCAGTAGGGCATGAGACTCAGGTTGAGTCCCTGGCCCCTTGCTGGGTCTGATATAAATGGACACTCACACAGATACACAGGAAGAGAAAGGTCTGTCATTTTTATTTCTGACATGTGACAGAAAGGACAAGGCTCAAACAGCTAAAGCCCCAGGGAAAGATAGCTTACAGCTGACTTTGGGAAGAGAGCTGAACTGATATAGGAAGTCTTGAGATACTAGCCCTATGCCAGCCTGCAGCTGAAATCAGGAAGAAATGAAGCAGCTGAGCCTAAGAGAGGAAGCACAGAGGGGAAGGCTAAAATCTCACAGAGATTTCCTGCCATCCTGCTTCAACACATGGCAGCTGACTTTGGTGAGAAAGTATCTATTATGGTATCTTAAGTTGGACTTTCCATGGCTTTGGGACTGTAAGCTTTTACCTCAAATAAATACCATTTATAAAAGCCAACAGAGTTCTGGTACTTTGCATCGGCAGCCCTTTGGCTGACTAATATGTCAAGTACCAGAAGTCTGTTGGCTTTTATTTTTATTTTATTTTTTTTTGAAAGTCAAATCTTTTAATTAATTAATTAATTAATTTTTAAAGATACATCGATTACATAAATGTTACACAAAAATTTTAGGGGTTTCCATATGCCCCACCTCCCACACCTCCCACAACCTCCCACATATACATTCTTCATTACTGTGGCACATCACCTGCAATAGATATACACATTTTTGGGCTTTGCCACTAAGCATGGACCATAGTTGACATTGTAGACCTCTCTCTCTCCCACACAGTTCTGCATGTTATATGATGATATAAAATGGTCTATATCTGTCATTGCGATGTCACTCAGGATAATTCCCAAGTCCTGAAAAAGCCCCTGTATTACAACTGCTTTTCCCTCTCCCTGCCCCCAAAGCATCCAGTGGCCACTTTTTAACAAAGAGTGTTGAAATAATTGGAGGACAACACTGAAACACAAAAAGGAATCTTGACTAATATTTCACCCCATACAAATAAAGTAATTTGAGTTGTATAAGAGTCCTAAATGTTAACTCTAAAACTACAAAGTTTTAGTAGCAAATTGAAATCCATCCTTATGACCTAGGTATCATGAATGATTTCTTTTTTTTTTTAGTTAATTTTCTATTTATTCTCTATATATCTATATACATTTCTAGGATACATTGACCACACAAATGCCACACAGAGATTCCAGGAGTAGTCTGTTGGCTTTTATAAAGGGTCTTTATTTGGGGTAAAGGCTCACAGTCACAAAGCCCTAAAAAGTCCAACTCAAGGTACCATAAGAAGTACTTTCTCACCCAAAGTCTGTTGCAATGTGTTGATACAAGATGGCGGGCGATGTCTGCAAGGGTTCAACCTTTCTTCTCCCTATTAAGGCTCTGTGGGCCCAGCTTCTTATGATCTCAAGTGTAGGCTGGCAAAAGGCTCATCTCTTTCCAGGCTCAGCTACTCTGCTCTCTCCACAAAGCCAACTGTAAAATATCAGGTGAAGGGCTGGGCTCTCTCCCCGGGGCTCCAGCATCAAAATTAAGCGCTCCCCTCTGCCCTGTTGTTTACTGTGGCAGCGTCTGCCCACCAAGGGGGCGGGGATGCAACGCCCTACTGATGTGTCCAAATCAAAAACCCTAATCATAATTGAAAAATCAATTATAACTGAAGACATTACCTCCGCCCCTCACCCCAGAAATCTAAAAATTCCTGCTCACCTGAAGGTTATTATCTGATTAACGTGGATGTCAATCAAGATAAACATAACCAAAGTATGGCACTTTAACAAAAGATTTTCCTTCAATTTCAGCAAATTTCAGGAATGACTTCAGCAGGCATTCAAGGACTGAACTTAAAATCACTGCTCAGAAGCACATGAATGCTTTTAAGATAGCTAATATTTCAGGACTCACCACTATAATCATCCTTCATTTCTACCACAATCTCCTCAGTTTCCCAGAGGATACTCATGTTTCCTAAATGTCTGTTTCGTCATTTCCTCATAGATCCAATCACTTAACCACAGCCTAAGATAATCCTCCTATTCCTGTATCCTTTATTACAACTCTACAATTCCCTCAGGTCACTCATACAATTTTTCATTATACATTTGTTCATTTGCTTGTTCATTCATCTGCATCTCCCAGTGGTCTAAATGCATAAAATTATTCCCTGAATGGTTATATTAGGTGAGTTTCCCTAAGAAAATTACTGAAGAATTATAAATCCAGAGAAATAGTATTTCCACAATAATTTAACCTGACCTCGACTGCCTGTAGTCAAATTAAACAATACCTTCTATTTAAAAAAAAAAAAAAAAACACAACTCATTTACCAAACAAATGAGGATTCTTCTGCCTGGTTAAAATTCTCTCCCTTACTCACCAGAAACCAAAGCGACTGAAATTGCAAGGAATCAGTTTTAAGGAAGAGGCTTTCACCACCCTCTGGAGTTCAGACCTTCTCTCAAAAAAGCACCATATTGATGGTGAACTCTCTTTATATGCAGTTGATAATCTCATCAACCTATAATCCAAAAGACACACCTTGATTAACCCAGATGACAGTCAAGATAAATCTAAGCCAGGCATGCCTTCTTTAACACAGGGCGAGCTGGGCCCTGAATCTCAACGGAGTTGCAACACCTACTCTCCAGTTCATTGAACTCACCCAGGACAACTAACAAGGAGATTATGGACAGTGACCATCCCAAGGAACAGAGACAGTCTACCTGCAAGCGAGAGAGTACCATCCATCTGCCCCAAGGGGTCAGAGCCCCCTTTCAATTAGAGGTGGAGTAGGCATCACCAGATGCATCACCATCACCGGAATCCTCAGGATTGGGGAATGAACTATGGACTAAAGTAGACTTACTAGTATTCTACTATAGATTTATTATAATTCTAGCAGTGGAAGAAATTATATCATTGATGTGGAGGCGGTGGCCATTGGAGGTTCTGAGGGCAGGGAGAGGGAAAAACAGGTGAAATATGGGGACATTCTTGGGACTTGGGAATTGTCCTGAATGGCATTACAATGACAGATACAGGCCATTACAGATCTTGCCATAACCTACAAAATTGTGTGGGAAAGAGTGTAAACTACAATGTAAACTATAATCCACACTTAGTGGCAATGCTCCAAAATGTTTTCACCAATTGTAACGAATGTACCACACTAATGAGGGATGTTGTTAATGTGGGAAAATGTGGGAGGTATAGGAAGTGGGGCATATGGGAATCCCCTACATTTTTATGTAACATTTATGTAATCTAAATATCTTTTATATATATATATATATATTTTTTAAGTATATATATCATCCCTATTTGGAATGATGGAAATGCTTTGGTAATGGACGGTGGTGAGCAAAGCACAACATTGTGAACATAATTAACAGCACTGAAATATATATCTGACTGTGACTGAAAGGGGAAATGTATATATGATAACAGAATAAATTTTTTTAAAAATCCATGGAACTATACTGTACAAACAGTGAACCCTAATTGAAACCATGGATTATAGATAATAGCAAAATTACAAAAATGTGCTATCATCTATTGTAACAAATGTTCCACGCCAATGCATGGTATTAATAATAAGGTGGTATGTGGGAGTCCTATATTTTATGCCTGACTGTTCTGTAAAGCCACAATTTCTCTAATAATTTTTAAAAAGCAAATTATCAGTTAACAGAATGTCCAATGTTGATGGTGGTTCTTGTATTGGGAAAAAATTTAGTGAGTATTGTTCAAACCTAAAAGTGAAACATCATGCAGGAAACTTTGTTAATTAGCAAACCAAAGCCTTGCTAGTCAGCACTTTTCCTATTTCAGGAGGAATGTTGAGAACTAGAACAGAGAGCACAATGGGAATGTTTTGTAACAAATAAGAACAGATAGGGTACTGCCCGGGGATTGTGGTGTTCCTTCCTGAGGAGGCTGGCCACTTCCTCTGGAATTGATGCAGTACTCGTGAGTTGGCATCCATAGTATCGAGTTCATTGATTATGAGGGCAATAAAGGGGACAGTCTGTGGTTTGGCCAGTTGAAGTCCCACCCTGGGAGAAGGTGCTCTGTACAGGTGTTTTCAATCAAGACTTTAGTATCAGCTGCTGATTCCGGACTTTCCAGCCGCGAGCTAGATGTTGCTAAATTCGTATGTAAGACTGCTCTATTTTTCTGTCATTCTGCGACTCTGTTTAATATTGACTTAATCTTATGATTATGTTATTCTTCTCACTGTAACTGTCAGTATAGATTTATTAAACTAGATATGCATATAGGCATTTATATTGTATCTATCTGGGACTCTGGCCGGAGGTGGGCCAGATATGTAGGTGTGTCCCCTGGTTTGCTGAGCATGTGAATATATGTATGCATATCGTGAGGGATTCGGCTATAGCAGTTGGACCCCTGTTTAAAAACAATCCTTTGCTTTTTTTGTATTCTTTCAATTATTAATAAATGTTCACTAACTAAATATATATATATATATATTTTATACTACATCCGTCCAGGACTCTGGCCAGAGCTGGGCCAGGTATGTGGGTGTGTCCTTTGGTTTGGTGAGCCTATATCTACATGTATGTATATCATGAAGGATTATGATGCAGCAGTTGGACCCCTGTTTGTAGATAATCCTTTGCCTATTTTATATTCTCCCAATTATTAACAAAAGTTTAATAAAATAAATATATGTCTGTGTATTGCTTTCTTATGCTTGAGTTAAGTCATCATATCAATCTATATACACATATATATATAGCAAAGCATTTTATCTAGCAGAACAGTCCTTAACTGAGAAGAACAACTGGGTGATGTCTCCAGTTTGAAGGCATCCTCTGGTGCTGGAAAAAAACTGTGTTTACTCATGAGGAGACTAGCGTTCTCTGGAACACATTTTTCTCCTATCTGTGTGGTCTTTTCTATGTGTGAGGATATAAACCTCAGTGGGGTGTGAAAAGAATGGGAATAGAAATGACATTCAACTATGCATATAAATCCTTAAGTCCAATGCTTAGATGCATATCTTTTTTGTTTTAATCATCAAGAAATTTTTTATTTTCCCTCTTCTATAATTGTCCTTTTCCCCCAGAGCAGTGTTGGAATTATTTCTGGCTATTTGAACTGTGAAATAGGGATAGAGAAACCTTCAATACCCAAGTGAAGGTATTTGATGAATACAGGACCGAGGGAAATATCATGGCTTCAAATCTAAAATATTTTGCCATCACAAACTGTTAGAATGCAACACATAAAATAGTTAAGATACAGCCAAATGTACACAGAAAAGAGTAAGAAATCAAGGAAAGTGTCACAGAAATAGTGACAGCTGGAAATAAAAGGTGCAAGGCAAAGGTTTTCTAATATATCAATAATGGAAGTGAAAACTGATACAACTTTTTGAAGGGCTATAGTTGGCAAGGTCAGAGGTAAAGCGTGTTTCTTTTTCCATGACACACTGTGAGTAGCTCAGATTTTTCCCAGATGTTTTTTTTTGTTTTTTTTTTTTTTTGCAGGCAGGGAGTTGGTTTTTTGTTAGTCTTCAGAGTTATTGCCATGATTGGCTTGCATATGAAAATGTTTTTATTTGCATTTTATGTAAAATCACTCTCCATATATAATCAACTAATTTTTAGTTTGAATCGACTATGCTTGAGATTAGGGTAGCCTCCTCTATTTTTGTTTGTATTTGCATGATATATTTTTGCTCATCCTCTGTGAAACATAGATATGGTTGTTTTGTTGTAAGCTTCATATTCATTAGATTTTATTACTTATGTTAAATGGAAAGTATTTTCCTTTTCCTAGAAGGTCAACTCATATACACTTGTCAAATGTATTATTTTTTTTGTTTTGATTTACTTTGTTTTCTTTTTAATTTATTCAGACCTTAATGTTTTACTGAGAGCTTTAGTTCTTATTTTCCTGATTAGGTAAAAAATAAAATCTTAAAAGAATGAAAAAAAAAAAAAAACCATAAAAGATAAATCTAAGCCAGGCATGCCTTCTTTAACACAATCATTTACCTTGAGTTAGTTAAATCAAGTAGTTGTAATTAAGGAAAACAGGTTCTGTCTTTCAATTCTTTCTAAAAGTCTCAAAATCAACCTTCCTGTCTTTTCCAAGAGGCATCCCAGTTTTAATGGATTTGGGTTGTGCTGAGTAATACTCAAGATCATCTAGCAAGAAGATTCCTACTAATCATTATTTCTAAGAGGACTTGTAATCTACCAATATTCTCTCAGTCTATAGGCATCAGTGTGACTCTATATAAGTAGAAACATTTGGCCTGAAAAACAAAATTCAAGGAAAAATATTTTCTTGTTCTAGAGTGTGTTTATTTTACTATCAAGCAAGGAAAAAACCATCTCCTGCAGGTTTCTTCATGTCAGATCTAGCTGAAGTTCTAAGAACTGTAAAACCCTACAAGATTCAAAATATTAGAGATCCCAGAATAAATGATCTAGTTTCATTATTGATTTTCCTATTAATAAATGTTTAATTAATTTTAATGTTTAAAATTAAAATTATAAAAGACTTCATACATATCTTGAGATACAGGTGAATAAATTATTTCTTTAGCAAAATCAAACAATGCATTTTAACTTTAGACACAGACATTTGTTTCCAATAATATTTCATCTTTTTTCATTTTTAATTCACTCTTCTGAAATTAGGATAGCTGGAAAATGTGCTTACTAAAAATTTCTTCACTTAAGCAGCTCTGAAAATTCTAATACACTAATTGAGCTGGTTTTCTATTAATCTAATTTTAAAATTGTACCCTTTGCACTTAGTTTCCTGAAGGATATTAACCAGATCTCACTTTTGCTTACAGGAGTAAGATAAATCTCAAAGCAAAACCAGACAGAATGGTGTCAGGAGCACCTTATGACCCAGTAAATCTGTAGCTTTCCTCAGATACAAAAAAGCTTCAAATCCTTGAGTGGTCACCTGGGAAAGGCATCGTGAAGACCTAGGCACCCACACAACACTATCTAAACTGTGGTTTATTAGCTGCTGAAACCCAGGACAAGTTTAATGTGCTTGAGAAAATGCAGGACTGAGAAACTGAACAGACTTTCCTCACAAGGCTCCTGGAAGCATCACTTGTTTCTATTTTTTTTTTATTTGTTTTTCTTCTTAACTACCTCCTTTTCTTTTTTGCCTATAAAAACCCTTTGCTCTCATTCTCACTTTGAGCTGTTTGGGGGAAGATTCCCTCAGTTCCTTGCTTGCGCACTCACAATAGATCACCTTCTCACTGAGAGATATGTTTCTCCTTTGTGGCTCCAGAGCACGTGGGCCCTCCAAATGAAAATAGCTGTGCTTATGGTAACAATTATAAAAGTTGCAGTCTTGGGAACCAGCTGTGGCTCAATTGGTAGAGCCCTGGTTTACCAAATGGGAGGCCCCGGGTTCGGTTCCTGGGGCCTCCTCGAGAAGGCAGGCCGCCTCGAGAAGGCAAGCTGCCACAGGCAGGGCAGGCCGCCGCGAGCAGGCAAGCCGCCGCGCGGTAAGCTGACTCGGCGGGATGCCACGGCAGGGGGAGACAAGCAGACACAGAAGAACGCAAAAGCAAAAATGAACACAGCAAGAACAAGCAGCAAGGGGGGGATATATAAATGAATAAAAAATAAATCTTTTTAAAAAAAAGTTGCAGTCTTTATTACTTTAGTAGCATATATTTTAGGTAATCAATTACTCCATTTTAATTGTTTTATTTTATATTCTTATGTGTTTTCAAACTAGTTACCCTACAATATACATGACACATGTGATAATCTCTTTTTTTCACAAATGTGTTTATGTAGGAGGTCAACTCTGAGCTAGGCCTGTCCAAGGGCATGGAGCCATACTAGCAAATAAACCAGAGAGTTAGGCCCTATGGACTTGCAGCTATTTAAGAGAGAATTTAAAGGATAACATTCAAGATCACTTTGGGTACATAATCCAGATATATTTCATACTGGAGATAGAAAAGCTCTCTTAGAAATACCAATATTTTGCATGAAGAATTGCTCCAAAGTTTCTTTGCTGAGTCACTCAGTGACAGGCAAGTTCATTCAACCACATTTGGATTATTAAAGAAAAGCAAGATATTCAAAAGGTGATGAGTCCACCTAAGTTACTGATGAGAAAACTCTGAGAATCTCAGTGTAGAGTTTATGTTCCAATCTGGAACTTGAGTGTGAGATTTGGATTGGAAAGTTTAAGTGCTATAAACATAAAGATGATAAATGAGGGCAAAGGAATGGAAGATAATGCCTAGGTAGAAAGGTAGAAGAAAAGGAATGGCTGGAACTGTGTTGTGAGAAGTTCCAACATTTACAGTTTCAGAAGTTGCTTGCAAATATGTAGGAAGTATGGCCAGAAAAATCCAAGAGATGTTGCGACATAGGAGATCAGGGCAGAGATGGATTCTAGAAGGAGGAAATCAGGGAATTTTGTCAAAGAATCTTTTTTTTTTTTTTAAGATTTATTTATTTTATTACATATCTCCACTACCCCCCGCTGCGGCGACGCGCCGAGACTGGTCACTGCGCAGGCGCGGCTTTCCCAGCTTGTGGGCAGCTTCTGCTTCCATTCACGGCCAGCTCTCAGTTCGTGGATGGCTGGCTGCGCTCCATTCGCAGGCGACCTGCCCTGCCCGTGGCGGCTTTTTGCCCTGTCCATGGCAGCTTTTTGCCCTGCCCACGGCGGCTCTGGCCCGCCCATGGCGGTTTGCCATTCTCAAGGCAGTCTGCCCGCTAGGAGAGGTCCCTGGGAACCGAACCCGGGGCCTCCCATGTGGTATGCTGGCACCCTATCCACTGGGCTATCCAGCCGGCCCCTCAAAGAATCTTATAGGATGAAGAAGCATCAGTGGATTCAATGAGATAGACGCAACCAGCTTCTCAACGGTAATGTATTTAAGTGGAGAAAATGTAAACCATATCAGAGTACATTAAGGAGTGAGCAGGAGGTGAGAATAAACCCATTATTTATTGCTCTTTGAAAAATGTTGGCCTCAATTGTCAAGAGTTGAAGCAACTGGGAAAGTAAAAAGTCACATATCAATAAAATTAAATTATTTTAAGATACTATTTTAATAGAAACAATGTATAGAAATTGATAGTTTATATAAAATGGGTAAGGAGGTAATGCTAGCTCACATCTCATTGTGTGCAGAACTCCCAAGGATCCCAAAATAAGAGCGGATATTGAGGACAACTCAATTCTGAGGCAAATTCCACAGACATGCAACTCTTTGCTCTTCTCCCAATTTTGTGAACAGTTAAGCTTCTTTTTCTATGTGAAAATACAACCTCTACTTATATTTCCTTTGTATAGGGAAAAACATTTAATAAATATAGTGCGTGATACATTCCAGGGAACAAACCCTGAATGTATAGATACTGAACCTATTTAGGGTTTCATTCCTTGGGACATATCCTACTTACCTGGACTGAATTTACAAGATAATGAAGAAGTTAAAATCCTCACAAAATGTTGGAAAACTAAGAGATAAAGCCATTGAAAAGGATAACTTGAAAGGCTGATTAATTCCATACTTTCCAGCTCATTCTCTGGAACAGGAAATATTTAGTGTTTATGAGATATGCTAAAGAATCAGATATAGTAAATTGATATGGACAAATAACCAGAATTCCCTGGAGGAAAGGTGAGATTAAAATGAGTGGAGATCAGGGACTTCAGCAGATATTTGCACATGAATCTTCAGAGCAGCAATATTCACAATTCCCCAAAGACGGAAGCAACCCAAGTGTCCACCAACCAATAAATAGACAAATAAAATGTGGTGTGTGTGTCTATATATATACACAAAATAGAGTATTTTTCAGCTATAAAAAGGAATGAAGCCCAGATGCATGCAACAACATGGATGAGCCTTGAGGACATTATGTTGAGTGAAAGAAGCCAGACACAAAAGGAAAAATACTGTGTGATCTCACTGATACTAACCAATTATAATAAGCAAACTCACAGAATTAGAATCTAGAATATATGTTACCAGGGGATAGATTGAGGGTAGAGAATTGGGAGTACATGCTTAATTTGTATAGAATTTCCATTTAAGTTGATTGTACAAGTTTGGAAATGGATGTAGTGATGGTAGCATATTATTGTAGCTGTAATAGCGCTGAATTATGTTTGTGAAAGTGGTTTAAAGGGGAAGGGTGATGTATGTTACTAGAATAAAACTTAGAAGCTAAAATATGGGACTGTATAACACAACGAAGACTGTCATGGATGATGGATTGGGGTTAATATTACAAGTATAAGAATGCTCTTTCACGAATTATAACAAATGTATGACACTAAAACAGGGTGTTAATAATAGGGTGGTATATTGGGAAAATATACCTAAGGTAAACTATGGATTATATTTATGGCACTATTTTAATATTCTTTCATCAACTGTAACAAATATACCAACATGTCAACAATAGGGGAAATATATGGGAAAGCACAGCATTTTTTACATGATGTTTCAGCAAAACTACACCTTCTCTAATTAAAAAATATATATTAAAATGAAGGGAAGATGAAGAAATATGTTTTCTGATGGACATAAAAGTGACAAAAATGAACAGCTTAATGAGATGGAGGATGGAGAAGGGAAGTGGTAGGGCAGAAGCAACACTGTACTCTCTAGGACATGTTAAAGATGTTACTAACTCTCCCACGATGAAATGGGGAGCCCAATTTAATAACTCTGCTTTTGCAGGGGGAAAAATTAAAATTTAAGTTCTACCACAGTATACCACATAGCTTTATGGTTTTCTTACTAGGAATTTGAATTTATATTTGAGTAGATTTCAAGGGTTTCACTTTCATAAATTCCCTAATTTTTGTGGATTTTTAAAACTCTGATATGGTAGCAAATATCATTAGAAAAACATTGTTAATTATATAAGCTTATGCTCATATATATGCAAATAATTGTCCTTTTATTAAAACTATGCAATTGTTGTATTTATAACTATTTGCACACTTAAGGTGGATTTTTTCCATATGGCATCACATACTCTAAGGGAATGGAGCTCAACAGCCTCTGTATGCTGAAATCCTTTGGGAGCTTTAACAAATTCTAATGCCTGAATCTTATCATCAGAGATTCTGATTTAACAGTTCCTGGTGTAGTCTGGGTGTTCAGAGTTTGAAAAGCCCAGTGTGATGGTTAGGGTAATGTGTCAACTCGGCCAGGTAATTGTGTCCAGGTGTTTGGTCAAGCAAGCACTGAGCTAATTGTAATACAAGAGCATTTATGGACTTTGGTCACCAGTGAGTTTACTGGGTGTGTTTTGGTCAGCCACAGGAGTGCCTTTTGAAATACACCAAAGATTGGTCAGTCTTTATAAAGGGTATTTATTTGGGGTAGAAGCTTACAGTTACCAGGCCACAAAGCATAAATTTCTTCCCATACCAAAGTCCACGTGTTGGAGGAAGATGGCTGCCGACGTCTCCAGGGTTCAGGCTTCCGGGTTCCTTTGTTCCCG
>PVKH010031054.1:0-12390 GCA_004027955.1 Chaetophractus vellerosus
CCCATGTTGAGTTTCAAAATTGATATTGTAAACATCCAAAACTCCTGTAAAAGAAATAGTTTGCCCTGATCAGAATGGGACCACCCTGACAGAGCCTTAAAATCCCATGACGGTCCTTAGTCTCCAAAGAACTCCATTCAGTTAGAGCAGTCCTCTTCTAGGCTGGAATCCAATTTTGCAGTCTTGGGAACCCTTTCCTGACAGGGCCTGTATTTCTTCCTTACTCTTCTCTGTCTGTTAGGCCAACATCCAACTGTAAAGTTGGAATTTTAAAAAATTATTATTTTGGCTACAAACTTCACACTATCCTTTTGAGGAACTGGAATACAGGTAGATGATAATGTACATGATCTTTTTTTTTTTCCTCCTGTGTGTAGGACAGAGCTATACCAGGGAACATGATCGTGGCATTTAATCCAGAAGATTCTGCCTCAGTTTTTCCCCTTAATGGTCAAATAACAATGGAGTCAATCCCTCTCCAGTTCCCAAATTTATCTCCTCTCCTTTTTAAGTCAGACCTTTTGTTTGTTTGTTTTTACATCATGCATATCCTTGTCTTCCTACAACTGTTCCTCAGATATCTTCCTATAACCTTAAATATTAGCCTGTGACAAGCCCAGGAGGAAAAGATTCTCTGAAAAACTTGTGAAGTATGTACCCGATTTTAAAGTCCTCGTTTATATATATATTTATATTTCCTCCCTCTGCTCCCCCACCCCAGGTTTCTTACCACACAGTTTCACTTTTGTACTTTTGTGTTTAAAGCTTATCTAACCTGTCAGAAAACTTCTTGCCAGGTTCGATTCTAAGAAAAGTTGCAGGCAACTTACAACTCCCAAGAAATAGTCAATTTATAACGGAAATGCTGAGATCATCACTAGAATTTTGCTGTATGAATAAAGGATCCTGAAAAATATTACTTTAAAAAATCCATAAACCTTTTTGGTTTTATAACCACTAAACCTAACTTTTTCAATTTCTCACTTGCCAGACCATAAACTATAAAAAATTACTCTTAGAACCAAGATAGAAGAAGTTCTTTGACAAAGCCTCCCATTTAGGGATGAAAGAATCTTAGGCCTTGAAAGGAAAATATTATTTAGTCTAGCTTCATCAGTCTTCAGATGAGAGAGAAGAGACGCTCAGACAGGGGAATGACTTGCTTGGTATGGCAGAGCTACCTGCAAGTTCTTGGGCCAAGAGCCCTAAGCCCAATCCAGTCTCCTTTCTCCTTCACCATGTCCTTAATCCCACTGCATATGACAGATGTTTTAGTCTGCATATAAAATGTTCTGTGTAATCTGTGCTCTGTTTCTGCTTGACTGTAGGAGCGATTCAGAATGTTGGCATTTAGCTCTAAGAGAACAGGGCCATTTCCTGTCAATTGCTTGTGAATTATACCTCATTACCAAATTATTCTCATTTATTTATTTATTCACTATTTATTTATTTATTTATTCCATGAGCAAGAACTACCCCACAAACTCAGGGCACAAATGCAGGCACATTTTTTTTTTTTTTTGGTTACATAATAACTTAAGAACACAGGTGTTTTCTTGGCAGGGACATGTCCAAGATCTCCCTCTTGAGGGTCTACTCGGATTGCCCAAAGAACTCTAAGGGTTTCTTCAGCACCAAAGAAGGAATCAGCCAGTTTCTAAACCCAAGCAAAACCAAAGCCAAAATCCTAATACCCCATAACTGCTGATGCTTCTCAATATTATATGAAGTTGAGGATGAAAACAGTTTGGACATAGTCACACAAAGAGAGAGCATCACCTGCTGACCCAGATTCCTGCACTGACCAGTGTGGTCTTTGGGGAAGGATCCCATTCCTTCCATGCCAAACCCATCCAGAAGTATCCTGGGCATGTGTTCCCAAGATTACAACATGTTGTGTACAAATGCACATCACCTCCAAAGGAACCAGCCAACCTCAGTGATGATGGCTCATTTATTTATTCGTATAAGTATTTATCATGTGCTTACTGAATATAGAGTTTGTACTGTATTCCAGGCACTAAATTTGGCCTTGAGGATACAATGAGCAACAACTCAGGCAAGCCCCTTGCCCTTATGAAGCTAATGTCTAATTCTTCAGGACTCAATCTCACATCTACCATCCTGTGAACTTAAAATGACAGCCTCCTTCCTTCAATAGGCTTTCATGGATAGCTTTACAAAGAAGTTTTTCCCTCTAAATCTCAAAACTCAGAGGATCAGGTCACTTCCTCTTGTTTTGTTTACCCAGTTAGTAGTCTATCTGTCCACTCTCCTAAAGGAGGCTGTCCTCAAACACGCCAGGAGGCTGTATGCACCACCCTCACCTCGCATAATTTCCCACAAGCCTGAGAGTGGCCTGCTATGGTGCATAAACGTGCTTTACTTCAAGGAAATGCCTTCTGAGGGAGATCGCCAAAGTGACTCCAAACAGCAGACACCCAGTCTCCTTGAACAGAGGGTAGAGTTGACAAGATGCTGCCATAAGTAATTCAAAGAGCACTTTCTGGCACCTTTCTACCCAAGAAAGATATGAACATAAATCTCTGGTGGAGCAAGCACAGAAATAAATACAACTGTCAAATTGAAGGGATCACATGTTCCTACAGTTTTCAAGTTGTTCTTCAGAGCCTAGTAAACATGCAAATAGAGAGATATCAATCAAACAGACAAAGAAGTTAAATCTTGAGTACAGAAACATAGCTTGGGGGGAGATGGTAGAGATGTTTCTGAAGCCCACTCTCCACAAATAGCATGGCTTCAGCTAGATTTAAAGAATGCATGTTGACACATGCTTTTAAGAATAGGATGAAAATAAAGGAAACACTGCAAGTGTTGATAGATAGGAGGGGATAGATGAGTGGACCTGTTTTCTTTAAAGTTTGTTCTCCAGTCAATCAAGAGTGCAAGAACACCCTTTAGCCAAGTCCTGTCCCCAGATCTGTGCCCCAAATTTCCTCCTTAGTCGCCAAATACTGATGGAGGCTGCCATATGCCAAAGTAAGTGTTGATATTAGAACCTGGCTCCACTTCGGCATGAGGGTCTCATGTGTGAGGTTACAATGTTGACTTTTATTCAGTATGCAATCACAGGTTCAAAAAGTATTTGAGAAGGGTAATCTGATCAAAGTTGAGTTTTAGGAAGATGAGTCAGAGATATGTAGGATAGCCTAGAGGATAGAAAATATGCAGGCAAGGAGAACAGGTTGTAGGCTGCCACACTGTCAGGTAAGATGTGGTGTGAACTTGACTTAAAGCAGTGGCAGTGTGGCTGGAAGAAGAAGGCAGCTTCTTCATTTGAGTTGGATGTGCTGAGAAACATAGAGTTGCTGATGAATACATTTTATATGGGGCCAAATGATAAAACTACTAGCCTTATGATTGTTTCTTCATACCTAGCTTCTGTTGCTGGGAGTGGAAGAAGGAATGGGGGTGGATGTTAGTTGAATAAGTGCAACTGGAAGTGAAGGATGCAATTAACTATGAATTATTTAATCATAATTATGTTAATTATAATGTAATAGAATATATAATCAACTGCCCAATTAGTCATGGATATGAAAGGGTGAGCTTGTTCAGAAATCACACACTGACATAAAATATTCATAATTAAGGTGATGGTGATGATGATAATGAGGGATGATCCTTGCCCTGATACCATAGAATATAATTGAGTTGTCATTCTGGAAAGAGAAATGGACATATTAGTATTTTATTTATTTATTTTTCTGACATCCTAGCATTCTCCTAGAGGTTAATCACTATAAAAATAATAAAGTTAGATGGAGAGATTATCAATAGATTAGATGATATAGATAGATGATAGATAGATAGATAGATAGTAGATAGATAGATAGATAGATAGATAGATAGATAGATAGATAGATAAGATCATTGGCTTAATTAGTTATAATACTATGGCTGGAACGTGGAAGGATGGCAGCAAACTAACCAAGTGGAAAGTGCATCAGACTGGGCTTTTCTACTAGCTCATATTAACTGTAATACTGATCAAATAATTTCACTTCTCTGTGACTATAATTCCTCGCTTGAAAAATAAGTTTGGACCAGGTGAATGCAAAATCTCTTCCATTTGCTGGGGGATCTTCAGCACTACCAATCTGGGTGGAGGAAATATAAAGCATTTTCCTGGATGTAGATAAGAGGATAGCCCTGGAGAAACACATGTTCCCAACTGCTCTGCCCGTCCTTAGGGGATGAAAGAGATGGGCAAGAGAACAAAGCTCATTTTTTGCCTCGGGTCTGGATGTTGAGAAACTTCTTTCAGAAACAAAGATGACACAAATCCAGAAGGGGAGGACAGGGAAGACGTGTGCAATCTAGAAAGTTACTGCATCAACACAGTAATTTCTCTGTGTGGAAAAACCATATGAACTCCATGATAATCATTTGTAAAAGAAAGAAAAATATATTGGGTTTTAGAGCAGAGTAAAAGGTTTTCAGCTCAGTATCATAAAAATTACTGTAAGAGTGAGGAAAAAAAATATGAACCCCAAAGTGACTATTAATACAACAACAAAATAATGATCCTCCATAAATTTATTTTGATAGAAATACCTTGCATTCCATCTTTTGCCAAACAGTCAGCAGCAAGCCATCCAGACAGATGTAAGTTTTAGATTACTTAACCCCACCTAAAAGTGAAATTAGACAACAGGCTCTGCCTTCAATGAAACTCCAAAGAAATCAGTGCAGATCCCTTCTCTGTGATGTCATGGTTCTCTTCTCAGTAGAGAATAACCTCAAATTCCTCTGCAACAGCCCTTGATTTCACAATTTTGGGTGGATTTTTATGTGTAAAAATCACAGAGGTACATTTCCCTTCCAGAAAGAAATCATTGCCTAGTACACCGAGCAGCTCTTCCTGCCCCTGAAATCAGATAGCCTCTCTGTTCTTGTTTCCACAGGTACAGGATGGTAGGAGAGCCCCCAAACAGCTGGAGAGAAAAAAGCCAGCTGATATTCTAAATGGAAAAAACATCATCATAATAAATCTACAAATAAACCATAAGACTAGAAGAGAACGGAAAGTTAATGGGATCCACAGGCAGAAGGGATCTTCCTATAAAAAGGAAAACATCTCACCACACCACCACCCCCCATGCCCCAGAGAAGTAGATCTACAGCAGGTGCTGCCTTCAGTCTTCTGAGAGCAGGGAGTGGGAGGTCAGGAGCTAATGGGTTTAGAATATGAGCTCTCTGGCTCCTGGGTTATTGCCACTCAGCTCAGTACTCTGACAATTTGACTGTGCAGCTGTCTCCCCTTTGGCACGGGTCAAAACGGTATTCAATGCACCTGTGAGAACTACATCCAGGTATGAGCAACCTCAGAGATATTTGGAGTTCTGGTCGCAGTAGAGCATTTCTTGTTCCAAGCCAATGGGGTTTCCCATACCACCATTGCCAAGGTTCATGGGAGGGGAGAGGCCATCAGTCTAACCTATTCTTTTTTTGAATATAGAAGAATGTATGTCTTTTGATCAGAAAGAGGAAGAGAGGGGTCAAGAAAGACACAGCAGGGAAGATTAGGTAAAAATAAACAAGCATTTTACAGGATTTACAGTCTATAGAGTGCTCTCATATGCACAGTCTCATTTGTCACAACCCTGTATTTTTAATATGTGCTGTTTTTCTCAGATGGAAAAATTAAGACTTGGAGAGAATAAATACTTTGTCCAAGGTTGAATAGGAAATCAAAAGCAAAATCTTGGCTCCAAATCCCTGCATTTTCTTTTCTATTTTCCTAGAACATAGAAACTTCTAGATTTTGCTTCAGGTTCAATTTCTTCCTATGGTGTTGACAGGCCAGTTTTCTTGGATAAGCAAATACTGTTTGCAGGATTCTATATGTCTTCCCTTTCCTAATCAATCAACATTGGCTCTACCACTACAGACTGAACCGTCTGATGTCCTGCCCCTCCTCCCTCCAGCATTGCAAGCAGTGAGTCCAACAGTGAGTCCAGTTCTGACACAGACGTGGAACGAAGATTGGTCCTCTGGGGGGAAGTGTGAATACGAACATCACTTTGATTTGAGATCCCAATCCTCAGAGTTGGACTTCCCTCCTTTGTGTATCCAGCAGGTCATTTGTCCCCAAAGTCTCCAATGACTGTCACAATTATTATATCGTTGTTATATATTTTATGCTTCTCCATAATGGACACATTTTTATACTTTGGACACAAATCTCCCTATGATTGGGTCCCTGATCCTAATAGCCACCTGCCTATTTGGACTCCTGTTGGCTGCCACTTATCAGCTCATTTGCCAATTATCTTGTCAAATAATAACAGGCATTGCTACCATTTATTGAGCACTTGTGTCTAGTCCTATGCTACACACTTTCTCTAAGTTATCCCACTTGCTTCTTTAAACCGTGGAGTGAGTAGCTATATTGCCTGTTGTGGGAACTCAGGCTCAGGCATAACAGAAACTGTCAGCAAGCGACGGCGTTCCTACTTACACAACACAAAGGCCCAGAGAAGGGGAAGAGAACTCACCCTGGAAGGGGTCCTGGGGAAGTCAGCTGCTGGGGCCGGGCTGGTGTAGCTCTGCATGGCCCCCTCCAGTGGGAGAGGAGAGAAGCCTGTGCTGCCCAAGGGCAGGGCATTTTCACAGCCTGGGGGAGTGGGCTCTGCCATTGAGCTTCCCACCCTGTGGTTTCTGGGTTTAAGGTGTGATAGGGTCTTTTCATTAGACCTAACATCTCCCTGGGATGTGGAATGGAAGTTTACTAAAATGTCTGCACACAATAGACAAGGAGGCAGGGACAGGTGAGGGCTGGGAGATGGCCTCTGGGTGTGCCCCTGACTTTCCCAGCAAAAATGTCCCTGAGAGAGATAGGCACCACTAACTCCTTTCAAATTCAATAGGATACTTCTACAAACATATGTAAAAACAAACAAACAAAAAAAAATTTGTTCAAAATTACATGGCAAGAATATTTTACATAATGGAAAAAGGTCTAGCTTCTTGTTTTAAATTATCATTCATTTATTAAAAACCATAGATCATTAAATTGCCAATAAAATGAATGTTTGGTAATCCTTGCCTCTTAACCAACCAAGAAAATTAGATAAGAACTAAGAAATTATGGCAGAACTTCCCTTGGGCCATAGTATTTCACTTTGACAAAGTGGTGGGCAAGGAAGGGAAAAATAAGGGAAAAAATTGTTTTCACTGCTTAAACTTGAAAGCCTAAAAACTATTAACTGATTTTTGAAACAATTGGAACTCTGTATTGAAATGCATTAGCAGTTCATTACACTATTAGAAAAGGATACAGTCCATTTACTATTGTTTAACCACATTAATCATTATAATGAAATACGTTGTGAACTAATTTATGAATCTCATACCTAGATGATTGCAGTGTTGCATGGGGTGATGATTTTAAGCAGTGACAGGTAAACTCTTTCCATTTGGCAAAAATGAATAAGTACAGACTCTCCTTTGGACCAGAAATTCTTGACACACCCAAGCTTCTATAGAGACATACAGTAGCAATGTGAAAATAGGATTCATGTATTATTATTTTTATGGCTTCATTTTTTACCTTTGCAAAGGGTTTGGCATCCTTGCTCTTAACAACCAGAAGTTAAGCAGAGCCAGAATCCTGCTTTCCCTAAAGCAGGGGTTCTTAACCTTTTTTTTTCCCACGGAGCCCTTCCCTTTGCCAGCCAGGGGAAAACCACAGACCCCTTACTAAGTCCATACTATACTGTGTATTATTTAATAAATATATCACACTGGCACCAACACATCCCCACAAGAACAATGCTTTTTTGAATTTCAATTCAAGCTCACAGACCCCTTGTTAGGAACCCCTGTTTGCAGGATTTAGATTCCTAGAGAATCTAAATTCCCAGGAATTTCACTGCCCAACTTTATGATATCTCCAATCAATCACATCTTCATTTTGATGATCATTTGTTTAGCAGATGTTGTATCAGAGTAGAAAGAGCATTAATCTGGTTGTCAGTTGGTCAATGGCTCCACTAGGATAGGAACTGTATTTAAGCATTCATCACTGTACTTCTATTGTCAGAATAGTATCTGGCACTTAATAAGTTCTCAATGAATAATGACTATTCCAGGCTCTAAGATCTGCCACTAATTACCTGTGTGATTTTGGGATAATCATTTAATACCATAAGGGATTTGGAGTTAAATGACTCTTAATATCCTTTCCATCTCTGATATTTTTTCTTTAAAAAAATCTTACAGAA
Organism: Chaetophractus vellerosus; assembly: GCA_004027955.1. NCBI lineage: Eukaryota > Metazoa > Chordata > Mammalia > Cingulata > Chlamyphoridae > Chaetophractus > Chaetophractus vellerosus. Next base: position 8,250 of record PVKH010031054.1, read on the forward strand.
GTGTATCATTCATACATGAACATAAACAATAAGTGTATAAGAAAAGTTGTGAACTTACAAAACAAACATGCATATCATCATACATCACCCCACCACCAACACCTTGCATTGTTGTGAAACATTTGTTACAAACTATGAAAGGGCATCATCAAAATATTACTACTAACTATAGCCAATATCTTACATTTGATGTATTTCCCCCAACCCACCCAATTATTAACACTGTGCATTAGTATTATGTATTTGTTAAAGTTCATGAGAGAATGATCTCATATTTGTTCTGTTAACCACAGTCCATCATCCACCATTGGATTCCCTGTGTTATACAGCCCCATGCCTTGTACAATCCATTTAAAGTGTACACTCAGTGCTTCTCATTTTCATCACAGAAATGTTCTGTCATCACCTCAATTTTAGAATGTTTTCATTACTCCAAAAGAAAAACTCCCATACCTCCTTATATCCCCCTTTGTTGTCCCTTAGAACTGATATAATATCTCCTTTGCCATTGCTGCAAAAATATTACAATATTACTGTTAAAGATGGTCCATAAATTATGTTACTTATGATTTTCCTGTGCTGATATTTCCTTTTTTATAAAATTTCCAGGGTGTTCACTGTTTTTACTATAATAACTGCAGGGAAAAACAGTATTCCTTTCAAAAATGCGTAGAATGAAATAACCTCTGTCTCCATAATTCAACCAACCATGGCAATTCCTTACTCAAGCTAGCATCTGCCAAATAAAGGCCCATTGCACCTCCTAAGGGGATTCTTAAAATCCAACCCATTGTGATGCCAACACAGTTTCTTTCCCAGAGTAAAACTGTATTTTATCTTGATTTGATACTGTTCCCATTTTGGTCCTCAGAACTATATTTCTCCTTTGGAACTTCTGTTATTACCACTTAATCAAGCCGTTTCCTTCTGCACCTTTTCATTTGTTTATAAAAATCTCTTCTCTCTACCACCAGGAGGCGGTGTTGAAGTAGCTCTAAATTAAGGAAAGAGCCATTAGCCCAGGATACTTGAGTGGGAACTTGACCCTCAAGCCCAGAAGTTTCCCCTAGACTGTTCTTAGAGAAATAAGCAAAATATCCTTACCAACAATACCAAATAGCCCTAAAACATATGTGTATACTTCTCAAAGCATCCATTTTTTTAAGCATTTCTGCAGTTTATAATGCTATCATTTGGGATTTCCTGAAATTTAATTTACACTTATCCCTTCAAAACAATCCATCCTGCGACTACTTATCTATTATTAGCTATTGAGTGGTGGTTCTCTTTTTTAAAAGCTATGATCTGTAACTAAAGGATAGAACCCTTTAGTTCTTTAGAAAGTTCTTCAATTTATAAGTGGTAAGTTAGCAAGCTCTTAAGAAGACATTACGGTAGGAAAAGAGTGAAGAAAAGAGCACCTTTTTTAGTACTAAGTATATTATACAGGTGTTGTGTTGAAATCTCATGGCAACACTATGATGCGAATATTATTATTTTTTATTTTACAAGACAGAAAACCTTATTTAAGGACAAATAGGTAATTAAGGGCCTAGGATTCAAACTAAGGCCTGTCTGATTCAAGAGTTAAATAATGTGACCCTCCAAATAATAACAATAAATGAACTGTAAAGCATACCAAAATTTGGTCCAACACACTCATGGTTCAGTGTTCTAATCTTGACCAAAGTCTAGGCCTGGCTGGGTAGCATCTTCAGCCCCATGTTCTCCTTACTTGGTCAATTACTTGGAGTTTAAACCAAGAGTGAATAATTATCCATCCATCCACAATGCTATAAAAAACAGTATTCATGTTGGAATGGATGTTGGAATAGATAATTTCTTATTCTTGACAATAGACAGAGAGGAAAGAAAAAAAATATCACAAAGAAAGAGGAGAAAAAGGACAGGGAATTACTAGGGTGGGGAGTAAGAGGAAGTCCTCACCAAGTGCACCATTCAAGGACCTCATCGTTGCACACAAAACCGCCACTTAGGGGACAAACCAGCTACCGACTGTCACCAGGCATCGTAAAAGGAACACTCACTGCATGTTCACTGACTCAGAGAGTGGTGCTTTTATTTGCACTGTTCTTATTATTATGAGTTTATTTGATATAAGTCTTTCTAAGTCTCCTTTTACCTAATTTGAAAGACCATCCCCACTGCAGCCCTAAATTGCCCTTTCTAAATAGGAAGAAAATCATCAAAGCATAAGCACTAGGGGGAGAATTTTAAAAGTAATTAGAATTACAGTATCCCCACCCCCATAGGCCTCAGGTTCCCTATCTTGAGCCCCACAAACGAAGAAATCCTAATCTTGTGGGTTCTGTATTTTCAGTTCTATTTTAGTCTTTTACTGGCTATCACATATGCCCAGGTTTTCATAATAACAGGTAAAATGGATGATCCCTGTGTACACTCACAGTATCTTTTTTTCCTCTAACCTATAGAAAATGCAGGTAAGGGCTTCTGAACAAAAGAATGGTTAATAACACCATCAGTCTGCCAGACTTCTTCCAATAAGAGAGGAAAATAAAAGGAAAAATATAATTAATTGCCAAAATATCTTTCAAATGCCCAAATGTTGGCATGATTTCCTTTAACCATAGAGTTAAGTGGGGGTGCTCTTAGAAAACATCTACTAAGGGCCTAACAAATTCTTGTAGAACAATAAATGTACCCATTACCCTAGTTGGCCCCCACAATTTTTATTTGCTAGGATGGATAGAGAAAAATTATCAATGCTTACTATAACCAAGGGTAAAGAATTAAGAAATAATTATTATTACTAAATCATTACATAGATGCCTTTATATTATAAAATAGCCAAAGATTGATACCTGAAATTACTGAAGCCAGCTAGAGTGGTCTCACCCCTGTTTATGGTTACTCTAGACTTAACTTCACCCTTGTGTATGCTTACTATTGTGAAGGTAATTCTAGATTGAATTTACCTTTGTTTATGAATTATGCTCATTATTTGTATTTTATTTTATTTTACTTTACTTTACTTTACTTTATTTTATTTTATTTTACTATATTTTATTTTATTTATTTTATTTTATTTTATTTTATTTTATTTATTTTATTTTATTTTATTTTATTTTATTTTATTTTATTTTATTTTATTATTTTATTTTATGAACCAGGGGTGAGAATTGAATCCTGGGACCTCCTATGTGGGAAGACAGCTCTCAACCACTGAGCCACATCAGGGCTTCCCTGAGCTGGTTTTTTCATTTGCTTTTCTTGTTGTTTGTTTTTGTTTTTTCAGCAGGCACCAGGAACCGCACCCAGGACCTCCCATGTGGTAAGCAGGTGCTCAACTGCTTGAGCCACATCCACTCCCCTAGGCTCATTCTTGTGTATGCTTACTATTGGAATGGTAAGCTCTCTACCCTCCTCTGTTTAATATCCATATGGAAAAGCTTGTGACTGGCCTCTACTCTGTACATTCCTATCCCAAAAACTTGATCTCTGAAAATGATTGTAACTTTGTGACTCCCCCTGGCTTGGGGGTCCACCCCCACCTTGTTCAGCCCCTTAATATTTATTAATGAAGGAACCTGTGTTTAGCTCCACCCCAAGCATTCATTAGCACCCTTATGTTATAAACTATTAGAATTTCTGCAGATCAGGGAGACAGTTTTGGGGGCCATCTAAGGTGACTGACCTCCTTTATTCGGGCAAACAAAAACTATTCCTTCTTTTGAAACCCCGGTATCTCAGGAGTTGGCTTTAAAGACACATCAGTAGAAAAGAACCCATTTTTGCTCGATATCAGTTTGGTGACCCAGATGGGACTAAGGACAAAGAAGTTCCTGAAGGGGTCTGACTATTCGAGTTTCTGGGGTCCCAGTAAGAGAGGTAAGCACAGTAATCGAGTAATCTGTGGCTGCTAGACCCTCTTTTTTTTTTTTTTTTTTTTTTTTTTTTTTTTTTTTTTTAAAGATTTATTTATTTTATTACATATCTCCCCTTCCCCCCTGCTGCGGCGACGCGCCGAGACTGGGTCACTGCGCAGGCGCGGCTTTCCCCGCTTGTGGGCGGCTTCTGCTTCCATCACGGCCAGCTTTTTCAGTTCGCGGGTGGCTGGCTGTGCTCGATTTGCAGGCGACCTGCCCTGCCCGTGGCGGCT
>PVKH010031055.1:0-12385 GCA_004027955.1 Chaetophractus vellerosus
AAAAGGCAGAGTGCACACAGGCCAGAGATCGGCGAAAACAAAGCACAGAAAGTGCTCGCACGAGATGAAGAACAATATCTCTCCAGGGGAGGGAGAGGACTCGGTAACGTGCTGTTTGATTTGGGACATCAAGGATTAGAAGGGATCGGAGAAGCAGAAAAGGGGGAAGAGAAGAAGGAGGGGTGGAAAAGGGAGTCCAGGCAGGAGGAATTGCGTGGGCACAGGACGGAGAATGGGGGTGGAAGATTTGGGTTAGTGGGGGTATGGAAGGAGCGTTGGCACAAGAAGCTCAAAAGGCTGGTGGTGTCTCCGGGGCCCTCAGGAACCCCGTTGTTCAGGTTATTGTGATTCTAGCATTGATGTGGAGACAGTGGCCACTGGAGGTGCTGAAGTCAGGGAGAGGGAAAAAGAGGCATAATATGGGGGCATTTTCAGGACTTGGAATTGACCTGGATGACCTTGCAGTGACAGATACAGGCCATTATATATCCTGCCATTGCCCACAGAAGTGAGTGGGAGAGAGTGTAAACCTCACTGTAAACTATAGTCCATGCTTAGTGGCAATGCTCCAAAATGTGTTCATCAATTGCAATGAATGTACCACACTAATGAAAGAAGTTGTTAATGTGGGGAAAAGTGGGAGGTCTGGGGAGTGGGGCATGTGGGAATCCTTTATATTTGTTTATGTAACAATTTATATAATCTAACTATCTTCTAAAAATAAATAGAAAATATATTTAAAAACAAACAAATAAACAAACAAATAAATAAATAAATAAATAAATAAATAAATAAATAAAAGTTGGTGTCATTTGCTAGAAGCTGCTGGGGGCAAGATACCAGAAAAAGGTTGGCTTTCACAATGGAAATTTATTGGATAAAGAGCTTACAGTTCTGAGGCTATGAAAATGTCCAAATCAAGGCATCATCAGAGATGCTGTCTTACCAAAAGCCAGTTGCTGGTGGTCCTGGAGTCCTGCCGGGTGGCAAGGCACGATGACCGCTCTGCTGGTCTGGGTCTCTGGACCCCTCCAGGTTCACTTTCTCCCTGAGCTCAGCTGTGGGCAATCAGGTATATGGCTCATCTCTCCCCTCTCCTACAGGTCTCCTTTCTTTGAGCTTCTTGGGATCCTCTTTCTAAGCCTCTGGGCTCCACTGATTCCAGACACCATCCTCTAGGACCTTCTATCAGTCTCCTGGAGTTTCTCTGTCTCTGCCACTTTTTTCTTTATGACTCTGTGCTTCTCCCATTTATGAAGTACTTCAGCAAGAGGACTAAGACCCACCCTGGGTCAGGCCTCATGGAATAATCCAATCAAAACCCCCCAACTGAAGTGAGTCCAATCCAATCAAAGGGTCCCTTATCCACAGGAATGGATTAGCTTCCAGAACATGACCTTTTCTGGGATCCACAAAAAGCTTCAGACTGTCACAGGAGGTGTTGTGGTTTGCCAGGCTTCTTTGACACATACCATATACTGGCTGGATTAAACAATGGAAATTTATTGGCTCATGGTTTTGAGGCTAGGAGAAGTTCAAAATCAAGGTGTCACCAAGGCAATGCTTTTCTCCCCAAAGACTGCTGGCTGCTGGTGATCCTTGGGATACTTGGACTTGTATTGCTGCCCCCTTCACATGGTGATGTCCTCTCCTTTCTCTTTTGGCTTCCGGCTCCTCCCCATGGCTTTCTCTTATCCTACCTTCTGCTTATGAAGGACTCCAGGAAACTGGATGAAGGCTAGCTTGCATTCAGTTGGGCCACACCTTAACCCAATTAACATCTCCAAAAGGTCCTATTTACAATGGGTTCACATCTACAGGGATACAGATTGAGAACATGCTTTTCTGGGGTACATAATTCAATCTACCACAGTAGGTGAAGGGCAGAATCAATTTATTCATATTTATTGTCTACTTTCCCTTTCAGATTGCATCCTCTGGGCGAGTACAGGGACCTCACTTATCTTGTTCACTGAACTAGTGTCTGGCACAGAGTGGGGTCTCAGTAAACATTTCTTGAACCAATATGATTGAAGAGCCTTCTTTGCTAGTTACACAGATAAGTTGTTGCATGTAGTTGAAGTTCTTCCATTCTCATTGGTGTGTAATATTATATTGCATGAATGTATCACAATTTATTTATTCATTCCACCATCGGTAGATATTTGCTTTCACCCAGTTTGGGGCTGTTATGAATAGTGCTCCTGTGAATACATTTGTACATTTCTTTGGTGGACATGTGGATTCATTTCTCTCGGCGTGGAATTGCTAGGTCATAGGGTATGCACAGGTTTAGCTTCAGAAGGAAATGTCAGAACATTTTACCAAAATGTTTGCCCTGATTTATACTACTATTGGCAGTAAATGAGCATTTCTGTGACTTCACATCCTCCCCAACACATGATGTTGTGTTTTCCACTTTGCCATCCTTGTGGGTATGTAGTGCATGCATTGTGGGTTTTTTAAATATATATTTTTTTATTAGAGAGGTTGTAGGTTTACATAGAAATCATGCAGAAAATAAAGTTCCCTCTCTTATTAACATCTTTCAATAGTGTGGTACCTTTGTTACAATTGATGAAGGAATATTATTATAATGCATTGTAGTTTAAGGTACATTTACCTGCTGACTAATGAAGTTGATCACCTTGTCATATGTGTATTTGCCACTTGAAATTATCTTTTATAATACTAGTTCTAATATCTAAAGTTAATCAGTATCTCTTCTATCCCAAAGGAGAAAAAGGCCTACATACACTTTTGCTTCTCTTCATTGCTATTCTTTCTCTCATGCTTGTGCCACCTTCCATGTTGACATGGGATTTTAGTTCCATATTATTACTATTTTATTTTATTTTATTTTATTTTTTTTAAGATTTATTTATTTTATTACATGTCTCCCCTTTCCCCCCTGCTGCGGTGACGCGCCGAGACTGGTCACTACGCAGGCGCGGCTTTCCCAGCTTGTGGGCGGCTTCTGCTTCCATTCACGGCCGGCTTTCAGTTCGTGGGTGGCTGGCTGCGCTCCATTCGCGGGCGACCTGCCCTGCCCGTGGCGGCTCTTGCCATGTCCGTGGCAGTTTTTTGCCCTGCCCACGGCGGCTCTGGTCCGCCCATGGCGGCTTGCCATTCTCAAGGCGGTCTGCCCGTTAGGAGAGGTCCCCAGGAACTGAACCCGGGGCCTCCCATGTGGTATGCCGACGCCCTATCCACTGGGCTATCGAGCCGGCCCCCATATCATTACTATTTTAAAACACAACTACAACATCTCTTTAGATTTAACAGTTCATTTTATTGATTATTCCACACTGCTTCTTGCTTCCATTTATTTTTCTTGAATTTATCTGAATTCTTGCTTAAGTACAACCTCCAGTAATTCTTAAAGAATTTATAGGTGATTAACTTTCAGACTCTATGCATACCTGCAAATATTCTCTATTTTTCTTTTACCTCTACAGTCTAGTTTAGTTGGGTATTGAATTCTAGGCTCAAAATTTTTTTCTCTTAGAATTTTGAAGATGTTGCTGCATTGTCTTTTGTTTTCAGAGAGAGAAAGAGTTTAATTGTTTGCACAAACAAAGGAGGTCAGTCGCTTTAGATGGCCCGAAAAACTGCCTCCCTGATCTGCAGAAATACTAATATTTTATAACAATGGGGTGCTAATGAATAACTGGGGTGGAGCTGGACACAAGTTCCTTCATTAATAAACATTAAGGGGCTGAACAAGATGGGGGTGGACCCCAAACCAGGGGGAGTCACAAAGTTACAGCCATTATCAGAGATCAAGTTTCTGGAATAGGAAAGTACAGAGTAGAGATCAGTCACAAGGTTTTCCTTCCCACTAAGACATGGGAAGTTTTGTTCATTTGTACCTTTAATCTTGCTTAGCACTTGGGGGAACATTTCAAATGAGGACTTGTCTTCAGTTCTGGGCAAGTTTCCTCTACTACTCCTTCTCCGTATTCTTTACTTCTGCACCTTATACTTGGTGGATGTTGGAATGTCTCGAGCTTGTTCCATGTCTCTTGCATTTTCTTTTACTTATCCCAATCTCTTTGTTCTTTTGTTGTTTAGTATTCACTGTGGTTGATTCTCCAAGTCCATTTACTCCTTCCACGTTGTTCAGCATCAGTGTGTTTTGAGAATTGAGCCCCATCTCTGGGAGTGGTTGCAATCACCTTTGCCTTTGAAATGACTGGTTCAGGAACCAGGACTGAGTCAGTCAGTTCAAGGCATTGTCTTGCCAAAACTCTTACAGGGCCTTCTTAGTGTTCTCTGTGCTTCCTAGTGCTTCTTGGTCAGGCCTCTGCAGTGTGCATGGTGCTTGAGATTTTCTTCTTCAGTTGTATTCTGATTGGCTTTCACTTTCTCAGGGAAGAACTTTGGATTCATGTATTCTTCTGCCACTACTAGGGATTTGGGTGGAAAGCTGCAGACTGCCAACATGTGTTTTTAAAACAGAAAGAAGTAATTTTTTTCAATCATAATACAAGTGCTTTTCCTTCCTAACTTCCTTGGATTAGTTAAGCCTATTTATATTTTAGGATAATGTCTGCTGTTAGAGGAGAGGTGTGTCCTTGTCTGCCCTGATTGGCATGTGTGACTCAGTAGGAAATGGAGTGAGAGTGTGTCTACAAAATTGAGAGAGCTAAGTCCTTCTCTTTTAAAGCTCAGCTCAGGTTCTCACCAGGAAATCACAGCTCAAGCAGACACTTCATTAAGAAAGACAAAGTGGGTCCTTATTTGATTTTTAAAAAATCATTAAAGCAATGAATACTCATGAACTTTGGAAAATATGGAAAGCATAGTTTTAGTATTTTTAGGGTGAGTTGATATTATATTTTTAAAAGGCCAGTAAAGACATTTAAAATATATATTTGTATATATGTATTATTGTTTAAAGATTTATTGTTATTTATTTATTCCCCCCTCCCTTGTTGCTTGTGCTCACTGTCTGCTTTCTCTGTCCATTTGCTGCATATTTCCTCCATGTCTGCTTGTTTCCCCTTTATTGTGTCATCTTACTACACCAACTCTCCACGGGCGCGGGCCAGCTTGCCCTCACCAGGAAGCCCCAGGAACTGAATACCAGGGCCTCCCATATGGTAGACGGGAGCCCAACCACTCGAGTCACGTCTGCTTCCCTATATTTATATATTTTTAAAACCACAGGAATATTTTAAAATAATGGGCAAAAAGCAAATGCCCTTTGACCCTCCCATTGACCAATCGTCCTGGTCAGCAGCCCATCCAGACCATGTGAGGCCGTCGGGGTTCCTGGCTCTCCAGGGACACCTGAAGCTCAGCATTCCACTTCACTAAGTGGTTTTCAAAGCATGACCTCTGCCCAGATCTTCAGCAGCTCTTGGGAGCTTGCTTGAAAGGCAAATTCTCACAACCTACCTTAGACCTAGAGTCAGAACCTCTGGGGATGAGGCTGAGTGAGCTATCTGATCTTAATGAATGCTTGTTTGGGAACCAAAATTAAGTAATTATTTTAAAGACATGGATACATTTCTGTTGCAAAAAAATTAAAACTATAAGGTGTCTATAAAGTAAAAAAGCAAAAATGCCACTTAACCGTCATCCCAGGTATAGACTCCTTCCAAGAGGTCAGTGCAGCTGTCTAGGTTGGTGCCTGTTCCTGCAGACCTTTTTTGTGTATTTACACATCTATGCAGGTATATATGCCTCTAGAAATATGCAGTTTATGGGTTTTTTTTCTTTTTGTTTTAGCATGAATGGTCTTATAATGTACCCATATTTTGTCAGTTAGCTTTTTAAAAAAATAATATGGATTGATAATTGTATTAGCCAAAGGGGTGCTGATGCAAAATACCAAAAATCTGTTGGCTTTTATAAAGAGTATTTATTTGGAGTAGAAGCCCACAGTTACCAGGCCATAAAGCATAAGTTACTTCCCTCACCAAAGTCTACTGCCACATGTTGGAGCAAGATGGCTGCCGACGTCTGTGAGGGTTCAGGCTTCCTGGGTTCCTCTCTTCCTGGCACTTGCTCTCTCAGGGCTCAGCACCTCTACTATCTCCACAAGGCCAGCTGTAGACTATCAGGCGAATGGCTTGTTTCTCTTCCTGGGGCCTTTTCTCTTTCCTCACAACCAATCTCCTCTGTGTGCTTACTTCCCGGGGCTCCAGCTCAAAAACTCCAAATTCCCTTCTCTGAGGTGCGGTCTCTCTATGTGTCCCCATCCACCAAGGCAGCGGGGATACAATGTCCTACTGATGTGGCCCAATCAAAGCTTTAAGTAAAAGTAAAACCTCTGAATCCAATACACTCTAATATGCCCGGAGGAAAAGACCAGTTTACAAACATAATCCAATATTACTTTTTGGAATTGATCAATAACATCAAACTGCTACAATAATCTTTTCCAGAATCATTCCACCTTTCTCTTTTTAATTGCTGCTTGGATCAACTATGATTTATTTCATTTCACACCAGTACAAACAGTAATGCAGTGAAAATCTTTGCATGCATCGTCTCTTGAAATGTGTATCACCCTGAGTAATTTGCCACAAGAGAAATTTTTAGGTCAAAAGAGGAGAGTGAGCATTTAAACTTTTGAGTCATTCTCTAAAATAATTGTAGCAATTTACGATTCCACCAGTGAGTAAATAAGAAAGTACTGTTTCCTCACACTTTTCAGTTTTTATCTGTTTCAGTTTCTCCTTGTGGTTTTAATTCACATGTCTTTGAGCACGATGGGGGTTAGCATCTCTTCATGTGCTTGGTGGCCACTAGGTATCTCCTGAAAATTCCCTATTAATACTCTGCCTCAGGGGCCGGCTCCATAGCCCAGTGGATAGGGCACCGGCATACCACATGGGAGGCCCCGGGTTCGATTCCTGGGGACCTCTCCTAGCGGGCAGACCGCCTTGAGAATGGCAAGCCGCCATGGGCAGGCCAGAGCCGCCATGGGCAGGGCAAAAAGCTGCCACGGACAGGGCAAGAGCCGCCACGGGCAGGGCAGGTCGCCCGCGGATGGAGCGCAGCCAGCCACCCGCGAACTGAAAGCCGGCCGTGAAAGGATGCAGAGACCGCCCACAAGCGGGGAAAGCCGCGCCTGCGCAGTGACCACTCTCGGCGTGTCGCCGCAGCGAGGGGAAGGGGAGATATGTAATAAAATAAATAAATAAATCTTTAAAAAAAAAAATACTCTGCCTCACTTTCTCATTGTAAAATGGGGAAACCAGTAGTACCTGAAATACGGGGCTATGGCAAGGATTAACATCATTTTGTGTGGTTAGCACAAAGCCTGGTACATAGTAAAAGCTTAAGAGATGTTAACTTCTTATTAACATTTTGGCATCATTCTTTCCAGTTTTTATAGGTAGTTTTTGAAAAACCTAGTTATAGTAATACTATATATTTTTTCATTGAATATTATTATAACCTTTTCCTGGTAATTATAAAGTCTTTGTAACTATGCAATGACTACATAGTCCACCAAGTAACTTAGCTACACATTATTGACCATCCCCTTGGAGACATTTAGTTTGTTCATTTTTTTGTTGTTATGATTAAGAGTCGATAGAACATCTCTGTGCATGAAACTTTTTGGTGGGGGTAATTAAGATCAATTCCTTAGATTATAATTTCAGAAATGAAGCTTCTGGAGCAAAAGAACTATTTGGAGCCTTTGAAAGATATTTTCCTACATTATTTTCAGTAACTGCTATACCAATATTTTTTTAAAATTTATTTTGGGTAATACTTACTTATTACCAAAAAATAATCCAAGAGTCCATAAATGTGTGAGATAAAAGTAAAAGACCACTTTCTCTCCCTCAGCGTGCTTCCTGAGGTCCATTTCGTGTGTATTTTACAGCATCTGTTCTTTTTTATGTAATCAAATACACACACACACACAAGCATGGTTGCATGTCTGATTATACGGAGAAAATAGGAGGAAATGTGTTTGTCTCTCTGGATTATTACCATTTTAAATAAAAGCCAATATTGCTAATTCTTTGATCCTTTTTTTTTTTTTTTGGACCTTCTTTTATTATGATCTCCCTTACTAGTTCTCAGGTTCGTGGATTTTCAAGTTACACTTCATCATTCTTCACGTAAGATCCTGTATGGATGGTCCTTACTCTGAGAAGACTCAAAATCGGGCTGTGACCTTGAAAGGCTAAAGAGACGCGTCCTCACTGCTGCTCCAAGGCCCCCACGGAGCAGGAAGCAAACGCTCTGATGGGGTGTGGGCATTTTTTCCTCTTGGTTTAATGCCCACTCTTGGCTTCCCGGGAAGGATGAGCTGCTCCTCGATCCTTTTAGCACCTGTGACACTGGGATGTGCATGGAAGATGTGCTTCTGTCTGTCGCCCCCGCAGTGAGCCCCTAGAGCAAGGAGCAGCCTCGCTTGCATCTGAGGTCCCTGCCTGTGGCCCTGTGTAGGTGCTCAGCTAATGTGGTTTATGTGCTCCATGGACGCTTTCCCGCTCCACGCACTGAAGCTGTTTAAAAATAAAACCGAAGAAACTCGCCAAAAAAAAAAAAATCTTTTTAGGGCCTACTGGTACCTCTCTAGCCTGAAGAGTGAGCATCATATATTTTTTTTTTACAAAGTAATGATTTAATGACTATTAGAAAAAGCAATCGAATTGTGCTTCTTTTGCAGACTGGGGACAATGAAATGTTTAGCTACGATTTTTTTTTCTATACAAACATGAAACAATATTCATCTAGAAGAAACACCCTTACCAGTGACTGATGGGCGAGCGTCATATTTTTAATTTTAGCATTGCTTTGCGGTTTACAAAGCACAGTGACACATTAACTAACCTTGCTTCTGCCTCTTGGGTTTGGAGGTTCTGAGCAGCATGCAAGAGTAGGGTTAGCTTTGCAGCCTGTGCTCTCAGTTTCAAAGCATCAGGTTTAGGGGACGGCTGGCCTCCTGGCTTCCCTGTTGTTCTTGACCCCAGGCCCCCTGTTGGGGTCATCCTAGATCACCTGGGACCTTCTGCATTCTGGCCTCCAGCCCTGTGTCTTCCTTCTGCAGTACTACGTGAAGAACACTCAAATGAGAAGAAGCATAGGCTATTTAATCAGGGCTTGCTGTAGGAAGGGATTCAGCCTCTCTTACTTATGTTTGGCAGAGGCTCAAAGGCTTGTAGAAGAATGGGAAAGTTTTATACTGGGAAAAGGGAAGGCTCCAGGGATAGCCTGGTAGGAGGCTGTTAGCTTGGGGAAGATGGAAGTGGGCTCACTGGAAAGTGGGGCATCCCGTGATTGACTGGGGGAGCATCAAGCATCGTTGACTTACTCTTGGTCCTAAGCTGGAAACAGGGGCAAAAATTAGGGAAGCTGTCAGTTATGGATCACGTCTTGGCTATTTGGAGTTAATTGTTACGAGCATTATGGTTTAGCTTCCTGGACTGGTTGCTGGAGATAGAAGGTCATGGTTGTATTTTTACATGTGGTCTGGCTGTTGTCATTATTATATTCAATCTCTCACTTCCCTAAGCTCCCCTTGCCCTTCTTAGACTCCCAGATGGAAGCCCAGCTCTGCAAGGATTGAGCAGCATCTGATGGCATTCTTGCAGACAGGCCACTCATGGCCACAGTTCCCCGACTTCCAGGTCTCTGGAGGCTTCCGGGATGCCAGCTCACATCTTTCCAGGGTGAGGCAAGAGTCTGTAAAGGGTGACATAACCGTGACTAATGACTAAACTTTCCCGATTCTGTTTTGGCTTCCTGCCCTTTCTATTTCTTTTACAGCCTTCTCAGACGCCCAGTTGCAGAGGAACTTCTTTGTCAAGACTCTCTTTCGGAAAATAATGGCTTTTGTCTTAGTACCATTGGCAGTTATCATTCTCTTCCTATGTATTGAAGGAAGGAGATTTTTCATTTATTTTCCTCTTGCTTCTGATGAATTGCGTTTTCTTTTAGGGTCTTTGTAAGTTGCAGCTCTTTCTCTAACGGCTCTGATTCCATGCCTCACACCCCCACTATTTCTTTGAATATTTTAGCAAGCTAGCTCAGTTTATTCTATCAGTGACATTCTCATTTCTGTTACAGTAGTTCTGTCTCCACCCCTCAATGTTTCTGCTCCTAACATTTCTCATTCAGAAAGCAAGTTTTATTCTGTGCCCTTGAATTATTACTTTTAATACAGCTCTGCTTTCCCATATGCCTCTATTTCCTGAAGAAAGCCTTCCGAGACTTGATTGGAATTATTTTCCTTTAATATCAGGAACTTGGGTTTTCATGAAGTCCATCTACCAACTTTGTGCCATGGATTTCTTAACATTTAGAACTTTATGATACCCTACCTGGGGGCTACATGTCTTGGGTTTATTGTGGGAAACAGGTGAAGTCAGAAAGCCATACTCTCCTGGGATCTTCAAAAACAATCTAGAGCTTGAACAAAGACAAGACACTGAAACTTATGCCATTTCCAGCCAAGTGTGAACTGTATCTTAGCCCTCGCCACGTGTATAAAGGCATCCCTGAGAACTTGGACTAAATTGGACAAATAATAATATTAATAGTATCTCAAGCCACGTGGTTCACCAGGAATTGTGTGAACTACTTTACAAGTACATTTTATACTCACAACAGACCCAGGAAGTGGATATCACCATCCTTGTTCTCATTTAAGGAAACCAAGGCTCAAGGAGATTCAGTTAAAAAAACCCCACCACCACAAGAATCTCAGGTTACAGCTATTAAATGGAAGAACCAAAATTTGCATTTATGCCACCTGGATCAGATACACTGATCAGATGATGGGATCTTGGAAACTTAGATCAATCTCTGCAGACAAATATCAAACCTGAATGGGCATCAGAATCCCCTGCAGAGCTCGCAGGAGATCCGGGTGAAGCACAAGAATTTGCCTTTCTTTAAAGTTCCCGGGTGATGGGGGGTGCTGATGCTACTGGCCAGGGGACCCCACACTTTGAGAAATGCGGTCCCAGATTTGTAGCTCATATGTTTGGTGTTCCATGGCTCCTGTGGTGGGTTGAAGCTGTATGGACCCCCGAAAGACACGTTCTTAAATTTAATCCATTCCTGTGGTTGTGGGCACATTGTAAGTAGGACCTTTTGATAAGACCTCAATCAGGATGGGTCTTAATTCTCTTACTGGAGTCCTTTATAAAGGGAATGGAGAGAGAGAGAGAGAGAGAGAGAGAGAGAGAGAGAGAGAGAGAGAGAGAGGGAATGCCACAGAAGCAAGAAGCTGAAACCACGGAACCTGGAAGAGAAGGGAGACACCAACAGACAATGCCATGTGCCTTGCCATGGGGTAGAGGAACCCAGGATCTCCAGCAGCCAATCTTTGGGAAGAAAGCCTTGATGATGCTTTGGGACATTTTCTCAGCTGTAACCTGTAAGCTAATAAATTCCCATAGTCTAAGTCAACCCATTTCATGGTATCTGCTTTAAGCAACCTAGGAAACTAAAACAGTTTCCTGCTTTGATTTCCCAGTCATTTGTCTTTACTCCTAGCTTTGGCACATTTCTTTTTCTCACCCTTGATGCAGCTGTCGTAGGCATGACTAGTAAACTCTAAGGACTTTGAGGGCAACATGAGACCTGTTCTATTTCTCTCTGCTTGAGTATTCTATCAGTGCAGATAAATGTTTATTAATTGATGGCATGAATGATGTAGGAGATTTTAAAATCTAATTAGCAAAAAAGGCTTCTATTATTAACAGTTACAATTTAATAATTGCTTAAGTATTTTAAAGTCATTTAAGGGACTCCTTTTTGCCCAGTACCAGAAGCCCAAAAGGCAAATTTCTCAGTATTCTTACAATAAAATAATCAAGTTATAATAGATTTTTCCACAGGTTTAACATGGATGCTACATCATTTTTAGGCCATGTTTAAAAATAACAGGCCTGGGCAAACCATAATTCCAGAGGAAGTATAGAAGATGCCTTTAATAGTCACGGAGAATAGAAATAGCCAGTGGTAATTAATTATACAGAAGCCAGTACCATAAATTCCCCTAACATCCTCTGGTCAGAAAAGCTTGGTGGCTGAAAGAACAGGGGATGCAAAGCCAGTTGCCAAAAGTGTGCTTGATCACCTCTAGACAGTAGTTGTTCCAGCTGGTTCCAGCAAAAGCCCTGGGACTGTGAGTCCTTGGCCTCTCTGAGATCACGCACCCATCCCCCACCTATCGCCACGGCTGGGGGCCGGGTTGGAATTCAACGACTGGGCACCTCAAAACCCCTCAGAGTAGTCCACCCTAGAGACTCTATCTGAGGAGGGGACAAGGCCGATATCATTGCCTCCACTTTACTCCCCAATGGCATAATCAGAACGAATGGTTCTCAAGAGGGTCATTTCGGCGGAAGATTCTAGAGCCTTTGCCCAAGTTGCCTTTCTGTGAGGTAATTGGAGTCAT
>PVKH010031056.1:0-12384 GCA_004027955.1 Chaetophractus vellerosus
TGGAGGGTAAGCATATTCCCTTTTACTAAGAATCTGAAGGATTATGTAGTCAAAGATAAGGACAGATGTTTTAGAAACTGGATTTAGAGGAACCCAACGCTGCTTCCATGGTAGCAACCCCAAAGAAACCTCAGACTTCCATTTGGAATATTTCCTTTTTCATACAGTAAACTGATGTTTTCAAACCACAAACTTTATGGAGAACGAATCAAGGTATGAAAACAACATTATGCTTCCAACACGGCTAAGTTAGAAAATCTGGCCATCATCCACTAGCTTGATATATTTTTTAACATGTATTATCTTCTTTGGGGTTCAAGATAAAGCTGTTAAAGAATTGTGGTATATATGTGCTTATGTTTATGTATTGTTTCTAATGATCAGCTGTGTTTAGTCCCTTTTAAAGGGCAAAGGAAGGGCCCATTTTTTCTTTCCATCTGGCTCATTTCTGACAAAGAACACAGTGATATAAACACACATATTCCTCTTGTGTACTAGGTATTGCCCTTGGATTGATTCCGACTTAGTCAATGGACCCTCACATGTGATTCAGAGGGCACTGTGCCATGTGAGCCCACACATTATGCATTTGTAGAATGAATTCTATAAAGAGACACTATGTAAGTGCCGTGTAGTATGCGAACTTGGATCAAATGCAGACTCGACTCAAGAAGTAGCTTCAGTCCCATAGTCTATCACTTGCCTGTAGGCCATCTTTCTGAAGACTGAGAAAAAAAGTTATATATTATTGCTTCAGGGGGGCAACCAAAAAAGGAAAACAGCAGAAAAATTTCAGCAAATAAAGGGACAGGGAGATGGCTGGAGGATGGAAGAAGGAAGATATATCTGCTTTGATTCTGATAGTTTTTTCCTTTACAACCAGGGCCCTTCTCCCTCTGCTTTGCTCTGCTTGTGGGAGAAAGAGAGTGTGGGGAGTGGGGAAGGAGAAGGAGAGAATGAATCAGAAAACTATCAGTACTTGGTAAGGAAACTTTTCTATCTAGATTATAACCAGTCTAAATATACATCTCTTATTTGTTTCTATTGAGTTATATTTATAAGCTATGTTTAAGCAGGAAGCAATTTCCCCCCTACTCTCTTTCCTTATTTCTATGTTGAAAAGACAGAGGTTCAATCAAGAGTCAAATCTACATAATTTTTTGAAGTGGACATTGGTTATTCTGCCAGTTGTTCTCATTGAGGGCATTAACAGGTCTGAAATTGCACTTGGACCTTTGGTTCATTAATGATTTTGTGAGCACACAGCTCTCCTCTTAAAGGAGAAAACGTCTTTTAGGGCTGAGTAGCCTCAAGCATTTCTCCACACTGTAGAACATCACCCCAGTCGAGCCATGTATCATTGGTGGTGGTCTGTATGGGGAGGGGAGTGGATATTTAGAAAAATAAAAAGGACCCATTGATACTCAAACACATTTCAAGATTATCTCAATGAATGCAGTCTTCTGCATACACAGAAGACTTATGAAATAAATACAAGTCTTATTTATACTATCATCCTTGTTTCAATAGAAACACTAAGAGATCTTTTAGCCACATAAGACATGTCGATGTCAAAGGCATTATCAATTGTAGTATAATCTGAAGTTTAAACTGTTTGTTTCTTTTGTGCATGCGAATCCACAGGAGGCATTCAAAATAGATCACACAGGAAGCATTTTTGTGGGTGGCCTTGGAATTGGGGCCAGCATGATTCACTCACATACACAGGATGGACCTCAAGAGCCAATGACAAAAGTGTCCCTGCTGTCTATGGTGGTAACACTGCCAGCCAGTCCCATCTCCAGCCCACAACTCAATTCTATGTCAAAAAGGAAGATGTAGTTAGTGGACAATTTTGGATTGCTGTGGAAGGTTGAAAGTTTGCTGAACAGTGGAAAGAGGAGTGGAGAGGGAATTATGCCCACAGTGAGGTTACAGAGCAAGGGATAGAGAGTAAATAGGGGCCATTTCGGCTCTAAGCTGTATTTGGAAAGGGATGGGAGGCTACAGTTCAACTGTAGTTTTATGCTCAGATGGTGCTTTGAAATGTTCATTTAAAAGGATCCCTCTTTTAAGAAATTGAATAATAGCAATATTAGTACTAAACTAGACAACCAAAGTCCCAGAAATCAAAGGTTTTAAAGAAGACTCTTAAGACTCTCATCACAAAAATGCCTTACACATAAATCATTATCCTCAGAAGAGTAGCCTAGATTGAGGTGGTGGAGAAAGTGATGCCTACACCTGTTTAGTTCTTCAGACTAGAGGCTATTACCAGGTCCTCACACCACGAACCCAACAGGTTTCATCTGTGTTTTTTCAAGATAGAGAAAGTAAAAGTTTAGCTCAACCAAAGATGAGGGAAAACCTATTTTGCTCCCAGAACAGAGTCTAATCCATCTAGGGGTCACTGATTCTTTCATAGGTATAGAAATGACAGCAACTTGGCTCTGTCTCCTGACCTGCTGAGCTCTACCTTGCCTGACAGTAACTTCCCAGACATGGCTTCTTGCTCTTGCAATTAAGCATCTCCATCCCCATTCCGTCAAAGAGGCTACATTGCTGCAATGGCTGAGAGATGGTGGAGGTGAGCGAGGGGTAGTAGCATTTGACATGGTCTTGACAGTCTCTCCCTGAGATGGTATTCAATACTTTTCTATGCTTTTCTTTCTATCTAAAAAATTGTCAGAAAGTATGTAGCTGTTTCCATCTCTTATCATTGCTCACTGGGGCTGTGAGACATTGCTTTGGGCCTGTGGGGGCTAGGGTAGGAACAGAGGCAGGGGGAGCAAGTTGTATCCTTGAGGGGGAAGGTATGCTCTTTCTTTTGCAGCATTTTACATGTCTCTGTGTTGTGCCTTAACATTTCTAGGACGAGCCGTGGATGGTTTGACCGGCTATACAGGAGACACAGCTCACATTAGCCTGTCTCTGCCACACTGTTTCCACCTTTACATCTGTCTCATTGAAAAACACACATATGTTATATTAGAGGAGCCACATTAACTCGTTTTTCCCTGACCAGCCCCCAGCCTGATAAGATGCCAAAGAAAGAAAAATACTTACTGGATGCTCACAGACAACAGCAAACAGACAAATATTAGGAAGTGATAGGTAGTTCCCAGGGTTCTGGCAAGTAAAAATGGGCCCCCAGGCAAAGAAGAGTGCTCCCTAAATCCTTTGCTGTATGCCCCTATGCTAACAAGAAGGAATATATATTTTTCTTTCTACAGCAGGAGGAATGGTTTGGCCTACCAAGGAGAAGATTCTTTGGAAAACAGGAAAAAGTAGAAAAGAAGGAAAGGCAAGGATTTAATGTTAAAATCAAGGAATGGCTGGCATGTCACACTTTCTCACTTTCCCTCCCTCTGAGAAAGTTCTGGTACCTCAGAACACTCAAGAGAATGCTTGCTAAATCAAGCACATTAGCTTGCCGTGGGAGCCTCTCACCCTCAGATATAGCTTCATGGGCTCCTTAGAGCAGACAGGCTTCGAATAATCATCAAAGATGATTTGGATGTGCTTTATCATTTAAAGATGCAAAAAGCAAGAGAATGCTTCCACAGATTAACATTCAGTTACCACTAGCTCCCCAGACAATCGTTTATAATTTTTAATCATTGAGGAAGTCAACTCATTGGTCACAAAAATTTGAGAGCTTCAAAACTCCCAGGACAAGAATAGACAGTATTTTGTTGTTGCTGTTTTGTTTGTTTTAAATTCTCTTAAAAACACCCTTTAGCCATTCTAGCTATCAATGGACTTTGACAGGACAGGACATAGTGGCTTTGGCCACACACTTGAATAAAAAGTTGATTCAGAAGAGTACCACGTGCCCCACTGTATTCTTTTCCAGGGAGTTCTTTCCTGTGGAGTCAAGTGCTTATGGTCAATGCACAGTTTTGTTAGTGTTTTATTGCCTTACCATGTAATACACAATAGAATAACAGTAGCACAGTATGCCCACAGATATTGCAAATCTAAGTCAAATAAAATCGGTCTTACCAATTCACACCTGATTTCTGAAGGACTGGCTAGATTGGAAATTTCATGACCTCTTGGAGCTTCATCCCACTTCCATAATAATAATGACACTATTGCACAGCTGACTAGCATTTTACTAAAGAAATTGCCATATATTTATTTAATCATTACAAGAACACAAAGAAGAAAGCACATTATTGTATAAGAGGACTCAGAAAATTTTAAGAGACTTACCTAAGATCCCACGGGTATCGAGCGAGCGGCAGAGCCAGGGACTGGCCCAGCCTACATCTTCCAATGACAACTCTGGTCCTCTCTGCCCTGTATCACTGCTACCTGCTTCTGGGAATTGGGCAGGGCCAGGACTCACACGGCCTCTGCAGGAGGCCTCGCACACTAGTACTTGCTCTGCATCTGAGTTGCTAGAAATCCTCTTTTCACTGAAACTGTATCCGTTTACTGAAACTCCCTCCTTCCCTCTCTTCCTCTCTTGTTCTGTCTTCCCATCCTTCTCTCCTCCTTCCCTCCCTCCTTCCCTGCCTTCCTACCTTCCTTCCTTCCTCCACTCCTTCCTTCCTTCCTTCCTTTCTCCATCCATTCATCTATTGTCTCGCCTATTCAACCAATTATATAGCATATCTGAATTGAGTATATACAATGTAAATAAATGCCAAGTGCCAAGGAAAGAAAAATCATAAGACTCCCATCTTACCCATTTTAACGGCCAGTTCAAACCCAAACTTGTACTTGAAGACTTTTCTAACACTCTATTCTTGTAACTCTTACAACTGCGGGTTGTACTTGTAACTGGAAGTACTTTGGGCTACTAAAAAGCCAGGGTTGATTGATTTGTATTTGTACCATGTAGACATTTTAGGTCCACAATGAGGCTGTAAGATCTTTGATTAATTTGAACACATCATGTTATTCAGTCTCCCTTGGTGCTGGGCATATCATACTTGCTAAAAATATTCTCAGTGGTTGATTTTTGGTGCTCCCTTTGACTACACAGCAATCTGGAAAGGTAGATGAACCATTATACACCAAAATTCACCTGTTTATTCTGGTGATTAATGATTTCCAGCTTCTTCTATGCTTTCCTACTTTTTAAGGGTAGGTCTCTTGTGTAACTGATAAAAAACTTGGATCTTGGTCCTATCCTGGGGTTTTGACTCTTTCAAAGTAAAATTTCTGAACACACTTTATTAGATTATTTTACTTCATGTACCCTGTTCCATTTCTCTTTTTGCCTAAGAAGAATTTATAATTTCTCTCAGCCTCCTCAGAGAGAGGACTGGGAAGAAGGCATAAATATTCAGAAAGAGTTCAAATGGGATAAGTAAGTAGCATTCCTTCACCACTTCATGGAATACCAGAATTTAGGCCACAGCTCTTAAAGGCCACAATAATGATGATATGACCGTGACGATGATAATAATAATAACATAAATGAGGGTCTTTTGTTGTTTACAAAAAGTCTACAAAGCACTACATCTTTTAGAATTTGAACCCATTAACTCTCTGTGCGTTAGAGAAGACAACGTAATTCCCTTTTCATAGCAAACTTAAATGATATCCCCGACGTCATATATTTAGCAAAGGGCAGGCAGGAATCTAACATAGGTCTTCTAATATCAGGTGCAGCATTCCTTACCATATGGATATTGCGGCTCTTCTTGAAATAATTTCATTTATTATATGTAAAGAGTGATATAACAGAGAGCACTGTTTTCCACAGAACCATAATTCCACGGGATGTGATAAAATGTGACAGAAAAAAAAGGAATCCAATAAGTTTGGGAAATGTTAGGTTAAAGAATGTTAAACTGCAATATTTCTCAGCACATTTAAACTGCCATTGCATGTTGTGACTCTACATATGTATGCAGCATTTCCCAGACTTCTTAGACTCTGGAGTATACTGTACACAGCAGGTGAGTGAGCACTGTTTCTCAAACTTATTTGACCAAGGGATAATTATGTGGACCAACATCTCTGGAGATTTGTGTCCCAGGAAACACTTTGGGAGATACTGAGCTCCATCAATGCATCTTTTCTCCTTTTAAAAATGGCTTACATTGCATATACTTGTAATGTCATGACTTTAAATTAAATGAAGTGATGCTGTCACTGAAAATGGATCTTACTTCAATAAGGTAATGAAAGAAAATGCAAATATGTCTTATTATACCCTACTGATATTTGAAATTGCATTTGCTACCTGACTTATTAATGCCTTTTTACAGGAGTTTAACCCATAAAAGGTAACATGTGATTTCTTCCTTTTAAACTATATCAGTAAAATGATCATTATGTCCTTTTAAGAGAAAATATTCTATTCAGATTTATGACTTGCATGTGGCAGAGAAAAAGTATGCAATTTGAACAGTTCATTACCACAATGGTAACAAGAATAAAAATCACAGCAGTCCTTAGGATATTACTAAACAAATTCAAAACTAGTCCTTGCAAGCATTGGACTCTACCTGGGGGAAAATATTTGGTATTATATGTGTGTGTATGAAAGAGAGAATTTGAGTTTCTATATACTGTAGGAAGTATTCATTAGGGATATGGTTTTATATGTTAAAGAAAATATTAATAAAAGAAATACAACAATTGATCTTCAAATATCTTCTCCTGTGTTTCCATGCTTTTTAGCTAGACACATGGGAAAAAAAGATTTTATTCACAATAGTCCTACAGTCCTGTCCTTCTCCACAGATCAACCACGTCCTCATGTGCCCCTCATGACAGGACTAGAACAGAATTAGTTCAATTAATCCAAATACTCCCATGAAGGGCACTGATTATCAAATCTGAATCATTTTGTTTTGCTCTTCATCAGGAGCTTTGAAAGTTCTTGTGATACAATGGGGAACTATTAGACAGCTCTACCAAACCAAACAGAATAAAGTGACAATTAAAACCTTTGCACTAATCTACCTCAGGTCCAGATAATATAAATCCTGTGAAAGTGTGACATTGACTGATATTTTCGTGGTGCATCTTTTATATGCAAACAAAATTTTAAAACTGGTGCCTAGGTATAAGACGTCAGCCTACAGTAATCTTTTTTCTTAGAAATTTGATCCAGGTAAGAATAAAGAAGGACTAACACTTTATCTTGAACTCCTCTTATGGCATTTGGCACTTCAATCTTGTATAATGGTTTATAGTCTCCCTTCTCTCCTAGTCGAATGAGAGCTCCTTGGCAGCCAAATCAATCTCTGATTTTCATTTCCAGTTTCTCAGGGACCACCACTTGCCTTACATCCAAGAAGTATTCAGTACATGGTCGGTGAATAAATGAGATGACTAAAAAAAAATTAAAAATAAACTGGGGACAGAGATAGTGTCTCAAAGATTCACTCTGAAGACATTTCCCAGACACTTTCAAACTGATAGGCTCTAATTTGACCAAGGTAAATGGAAATTTTATTTCATTATTATTTTTTTAAATTTTATCCTGAATGATCTGCAGAAGCAAATAGAAGTACAGTGCATTTTTTCTTTTCAAAACTAATTTCCCTTTTCATTCTATTATTACAATGTGTGCAATATCTTACAGCTCTTTCTATATTATAAATACCACCCTTTATACTTCCATGTTGGATATGTATTTTTAATTCCCAGCAGGAATTGCAAGTATTGGCAAGTAGTCACTAAGTATTCCAGACATGAGATTTTTTAGTGCACTTTTCTAGTTAATATAATTATTCTCTATAAACAAATACATTGAGTAACATAACGATTTAATAATACTGTATATGCTGTGTGCCATTTGCTGCTTCAGATGTTAATTCCATCTCTAGGCCTTCACTGATTTTTTCATTTAAAATTTAGTAATGTTGTAAAATGCTGTGAAGCACAGAATCATTTTATGAGCTTGTTTTGTTACATTAAAAACAAGAGGAGACTGTGAATTTCTTTTCTAACAACCATGAACCAACAACTTTACCTGGTCCTGACAGTTGGTGTTATTTTAAGTTATTTCAGGCTTAGTTAGAACTCAAGGCAAGAGCACTTGGAAGCATTAATACCAAACATGCCAGTAGTTCTTAGACAAACCCCACCCCAACACACACAGACAAATATCTGTCCTGGCAAACCAAGACTGTGAAAGAATAAAATTAGCGTTTGCTTACTGGGTCCCTTAAGTCTGAGGAAAAATCCATACTTCAATTTGTTTACTGCAGTGGTGAATATTTCATATGCATCAAGAGACACTATAGTATATCAAAAACATGAAGTATAATTTCTCACTTGAGGAAAAAAATTGATTCCTCTATCTCATGCCTTTCTAGTTGCTGTTGTTCTTTAGCATGTCATCTATGGGTTTAATTATACTATATGTTTCTTTGATGAGGACTAGAAGTTTCATTAGACAAGGTCCCAGGTGAGCTGTCAAGTATGTTATTAGATATACTTTGATGAAAAAAACAAGGAGGCAGATTCAGAACAACTGTGAGCTTTCAAATAATCCTTATAACAAAAAGGCAATTTACTAGCAATCTTTTTTGTTGTTCTTGTTAAGAATGCCTGATGGGAGGGGATAGTAAAGTTCATTCATCAATGGAGTAAGTCTGAGTTCTGGATCCCAGAATAATATAGGTTTTGAAAATATACAGACACACTTGTGAGTGGATCCTACCTCCATCTTTGGATTCCTGCAAAGCAGGGGCTCTTGGGTGGCAATCCTGTATCTGGGTGTTTTATCACAGAAAGCCAAAGTTAACTGTTCCCCAAATGGAAGAGGCATGACCCATCATTCTATAAAACATGCACAAGACCACTGCATTACAAGTGACTCAGAGTCAATCAGAAGGAACAGGAATTCTGCTTACAGCTCTTTTATTGAAAGGCCAGTCCTCACCTTTCCTTTATATATCTTTGTTAAAGGCTCTTATTTAGCCCAAGGGTCTTTTCTTCTCATTCTTAATTTCCTTTGAGGGCTGGCCTTCCGTTTCAACTGAGTTATTTTGATGACTATGTTTCCTTTAAGATGATTATTTGTTTAAAGTTCAAGATAATAAAAATAACTTATCCCATTAAAAATATTCTGGAGAGCAGAACAACATTTTAGGATGTTAGTTGCTCATGTTACCAGTCATCCATGAAACATATGCTGAAAATGCTCTAAAAGGTTCCAGAATGTCTCTTGCAGCTATAAATCTTATACAGGTACAATTATGTGGGAATGGAGATAAGAAAAAGTGCATCCAACATCTGGAGTCAGATGGTTTGCCAAAGTAAAATTACAAAATTAAATTTAAATGAACTTAATTAAAAAGGGGAGGGGGATCCAATTTAATATGGACATCCGTCATGTCCTCATTGAAGTTTCTTCTTGCACCAGAAAAATACAATAAAGCCTGAACACAAAAGTTGGATAATGCCTCTAATGGAGAGTGAAAAGACGACCAGAGACACGGTCCAGCAGAATATATTCTCTTTTCCTCTCTGTTATTTTAATGACATGGAATACCCAATTGTTTTGAAAAGATAGTAGCAAGCAAGAAACTGAGCTTGGAAACTTATCTGTTTCAATCATCCCTTTTGTTTGAGTTTCATTATACATATTTCATCACTTAAACATGGTGCTTACTTGTCTTGGTTTTTAATTCAATGGCACCTGATTGAAGAGTCTAGCAATATCATGGCATTCCAAATAGAGAGATGTATACAGTTAAAAAACACAAACAAAAGCAAAACTGTCCAAACATGAAAGCATTGATTTTGTGTTAACTGTCATTTGGTTTTGATTCTCTAAAGCAAAGAAATAGCAAAAAAAACAAACCAAAAAAATGGGCCTCTTCACAATGTGGTACTGAGTCCTTGGGGCTCATTGAAAAGCTAAGTTCTTCCTAGTTCTTAAATGTTCTTAAAGTCTTCCTAATTCTGTGCTCTATCGATGTGCTGAGGAAGACATTTTATGAAATAAAATGACATGTTATGATGTGAAATTATATATTCATAATTATATGCAAAAATAGAGTTGAATTTTATTAAGCTGATTATTAGATTATGGAAAAGAGAGCCAAATGTTATGTGGTAAGTTTTTATCCCTTGACATTCCTACATACCATGGAAATAGCTAGAGCTTTGGTTTATGCAAAACTTTATCCTACAATGATCTTTTTGTTATTGGCTAACACTCTGATTTCCCCTTTACTTTCACCTTTCCCCCTCTACTCCATTAAGATTTAGTTTTGTCATCCATGCACTAACACCTTTCATTCCGATCCTCCTTGTTTAAAAGAGAAGCTCTCAATACCCCCAACTGCTACTTCAACTGCTACTCCACCCCCTAAGCTAATCCAGTATGGCATATAGTCATTGGTCAAATGGAAAGCAAAGGCAAAAAATTCTAAGCAGAAAAATGGAGTAGCAGTTGAAGAAGCCAGAGGAATATATAAAAACTAACCCAGCACCTGGGGCAAAACTATGGAGCATATTATAAACAAGCCATCATTAATGAGTGAAGATTTATTGAGCACCTACTATTTACAAGCTCTGTGATGAAGACTTTCAAACAAAAAAGGGCAGTTAACACAGCAGCTCTGTGACAAGAAAACAAAAGACAATGGAGCTTAAATAACATCCCCAAGACAGTGTGTAGGCTAAGTAGACAAGCCAGAATTCAAGTATCAGTATTTGATGTGCATGCCATGGCTCTATATCACATTGCCTCAGAAATGGCAGGTTGTGGGAACTCTATATAGGGAGATTGCAATGCATAACTAGTAGATGAAATCTTGTCTTGGGGTGAGAATAGAGAAATAACCAGTGGTACAGGTGAGGATGAATAATGAATACTTTTAACTGTTAAGAAAAGTTCATTCATCTAAATTATGTGTTCTTCACTGACTCACAGCATTCATTTCCTATAAAAGGTACAAAAAGATTACACTTTAAATCCTGCCAATATCACTACATTGTGAGAGAAGAAGAGAAAGAGCAATTCCATGGTTCATGATAATCCCAATGGAACTGACAGTGTGTGTCACTCCTTGTGAGCCCAATTCTATTCATATCTGTTTCATATGTATATGCTTTATTTTTGTACAGAACTTAATTGCCCTAAAGCAGAAAACAGAAAACAGCCTTACTTTTCAGAGATATTGGCTTTAGATTTAATTACAACTTGCATGTTTATCTCATAGAGTGAATTATCATAGATAGTGCCTTCAAAAACTATGTGGATATTACCAACAGTCCCAAATCAATGTTGTTTTTAAAAGTGTCTTAAATGGAAAGAGGAAAAGTTAGGAGACATTTATGATACAGCTGCAGTTCTCAAGTCAGTCCTACAAAAGCCAAGGGTCAGTACAAAGCTGGGTCACTAGAACTTGCAAGGTAGATACCTTCGCCAATTCAGAGGGGAAAACATCAAACATGAGCAAAATTGTGGGCAACCAGTAATGTAGAAAATGCACAGAATAAGAGAATGCAGTATTTCAGCAGGAAAGTAGAGGGTACAGCCATGCGGGCAGTTTTTCATTAACTCACTGAATCAAAGAATGGATCAGGCCAAGGAAGAAAAATGGAGAGGGAAAAAGGATTTGTAAGCAGGTTGGTGGGAAGGAGGTGGAGTGAAGGTCACAAAAGAGCACTGCATATAGTAACAATAAAAGTTCCACCACTGATCTGCATCTGATGGGCCAAATAATGCAGTGGTCTGCTGAAGGCAGTCAAGGGTCCTCTGTTTAAAGGTGAACCATCAGGTTCTGTAATGAGAAACTGAAAGGGAGCTAGCTCACTCAGTATAAGACCAGCCTGTTGCAGATCACTGTTTGACTCAAGTCAAGAGAGTATTTGCGTGTTCTGAGCTATACCATTCTTCTGAAAGACAACTGTATCCTCAGCAACAATCAAGTGGGAACCTCAGAACTCTTCATGTTCTTGGCAAGATCTGCCTCAACACCTCTACTTTTTACACATGACTCTCCCTCCCTTCAATACTCACAGCTTCGCCTCCACCATCAGCCTGGGACCAGGAAGCAGCTGTCCCTGACCTCCTCATGTCTGTCACCACACTAGTCCCAGGACTTCCAGGTCCATCTCTTTTTCCCGCTTTTTAAGTCCCTGCATTACTTTGTTTATGCCTTGTCTGACTTGGGCCCTACACCTGAAACTATTTCACTGAACTTGCTGGAACTTTAGACCCATCACCAGTAAGTCCTTCTCATCCTCAACATTTTTGGGGAATTTTCCCTTCACACCTTTTTGCACTACTAGTTGAAACCTGACTCTCCCCTGATGACACTGAACCCTTTCAAAGTGTAGCTTTTCCTCTTCTAGATCCTTCTTACTAAGGAACCTGAAAGTATAACAGGTGCTCTCCTTCCTTCTCATTATTGCTTCCAGAAGCATCTATCCTCTTCCCCTATAAAACCA
>PVKH010031057.1:0-12389 GCA_004027955.1 Chaetophractus vellerosus
TTTCTTCTATAAGCACATAAAACCAACACACAAAGGAGGCCAGAACTTAGAAAAAAATCACAAAGGATCATAGTCACATCCATGATCAAATCATGACTGAAGCTTGTACTGCTTTTAATTCTTTTTTTCAATAATGCAAGTTGTATTTGTTTCTGTTGCTACATAACAAATTGCCCTAAAATTTAGTGGCTTAAAAGGTCAATAACTATTTATTATCTCTTATGGGTTCCAAAGGTTAGGAGTTCAGACAGCACACTGTGGGGATGGCTTGTCTCTGCTCCACAGTTTAGAAGGCTTCAGCTCAAAGACTTGAAGGTTGAAGGCTGGAGTCATTTGAAAGCACATTCACTCATTCATTTGGAGACTGATGCTGGGGCCCTAGCTGGGGCTGTTATCTGGAACAGCTATACATGGCCTCTCCATGTGGGATGGAATTTCCCCCACCATTGTGATTGAGTTCCCAGGGAAATCATCCAGAGATAAAGGAGAGAGGTAAGGAGAGAAAAGGAGAAAGAGGAAAGTCAGCAGATATGTTGTCTTTTATGACCTAGCCTCAAAATTCAGGCAACATCATTTCTGCTGCATTTTATTGATTGCGGTTGCTACAGAGATGTACCTAGTTTTAAGAATAAGGACACATAAATCTCCACCTCTCTATGGAAGTGTGTCAATAATGCATTTTAAGAAGAACATTTCATGTTTAATATGGAGGGGCCATCTTTGGAAAAATAATCAGCCACACAGGTGATTAAAATACCTTTATTGTATAAGCCAGTTTGAGTTATATTATTTGCTTCTTACAATCAAAGCATCCACTTTGCTAAACTTGTTTAACTTATATATTGCTTAACTTCCTTATAGGAAGGAAGTACTTTTAGTCCTCATTTTGAAAACTAAGGTATTGGGAATAGGGGTGTTTAAGAACCTTACCTAGGATTTCTCAACCAAAATATAGGAAAGCCAGAATTTGAAGGCAAGTTCTCTGAAAAATATATCCTGTAATAACTCAACAAAAGTTTATTGAGCATGAGAGTTTGAAAAACGGTCTCAGTGTTGTGGCTACCTTCAGATTTGACTCTGCTTGCTCAGTGGAATTCTTGACAGTTTTGGAGTTTCTCCATTTACCTCTTCAGAACACTCTATATCTTTCTCCATCCTATTCTGTTTCCTGGAAGTTGGCTGGTTGTGGACTGCATCAACCAGCCAACTTCTGGTTGGGAGTAGCCAGAAAGAAATGCAAAGGTGGGTGAAAATAGAAGTCCAGGGTATTTTTCCTTAGCTCTTTCACTGATGTTCTACAATGTGCGAGTGGCTATTTTTCTTTGATATTTCCTAGGCTCTCCCTCTCCTCGACTATAGTTCTCATTGAGTCATGGGATATTTTGTTCCCTTCAACCTTTACCAATCTTTCTATGGAGAACAAGATTTTCATTTAAGCAAAACATCAGGAATGGATGTTGATGGGAGAAAGGGATAGTTTGTGATGGATATTCTGTCCTACCAGATTCACCTTCTATCCTTCTTTGTCCTTCTCTTTGCTCTGCAAATTTCCTTTACCTACGGCTTATGGATGGGTTTTGGTAACAAAAGGTGACAGGAAGAGATCTGAGAGCAGGAAGAGAGACATTGGCAGTGACTTTTTCCTCTTCCACAGGCCACAGTTCATCAGGCAGCCTTGTCCCTCAGCAATTACTTTCCCTGGATTCTGGTAACCACCCTCACCTCTCGTTCTTCAGCCCCAGGGTGGCAATATCTTCCTGCTGTTGCTAATCCCAGAGTGCTGTACCATCCTTGTTAGTTTCTCTTAGCTCTGCCCACAAATATAAACAATCCTTCATTAAATTCTCCTCATTCGCCATCTTGAGAGCATCTGTTTTAAACAGGAACCCCCCCATTTTTAATAAGAACTAACCTGCTACCATCTAAAGTTTATCCTCACATTTAAACTCCCTCCCTCACCTGATGCTGCTATTAGTATACGAACATGGGTAAACAGCACCTACCCCAATATTCTAGAGTCTGGCTAGGTCTGCAAAAGACAAAAAGTGGATAAAAATAGTATTGTCACACTATTTTAGGGCCTTAGAGAGTTCTTCATTCCTACCAAATTAACCATGATCAGCAAGGAAAATAAAGAATACTGCAATTGAAAATGAAAGAAATTCAAGTCAAAAGTGACCTTAGGTCATCATGCTTGTAACTTAGAAAGATGAGAAGTTTGAATTTGTGATTTAGAAACAATTACATATTCAGAATGTGCAAATGTTAATCTAAAATAAAACAATGAATTAGCAAAATAAGTAGCAAATTAAACTAAAGACATATGAATAGGGAAAAAAATTTTAACTACTAAGTGTTTAATGCTAACAAAACCTTTAAAAAAATTAATGCTGGAACTACAGCTTCAAATTCTAAGAAAGCATCCATGTTGAATGCACATGCTGTGATTCAATGTACCATGTGGGACTTTCCATGCCATCACATACTCTGCAACTGCTGACAGAGTAGCATCAGCACAAAGGACTCAGGTGAAAATAAATAAAAGGATCCCTCTGAAAATATGATAATGTTTTAAATAATACATCTTTCTGAACAAAGGAGTGTCTTGATTTAAGTTAGTGTCCAGCTTTGTCCTACCTCCCAACCAAAGCTGAAACAGCTGGGAAAAAACCTGAGGATTCTCACTTACTGCATCAAATCATAGGTTTCTGTGCATCCAATTCTATAGCAGGTATGAATCAAGCATTGATGTTGTGTCAAAACATTTATGAGACAAATCAGGGAATAAACTTCTAGTATAAATAACTCACTTTCAGATCATCAGATGGAAAATAGAATTTATACTTTATTTAGTCTTCTTTTTTTTAAAGTCAAAAACTTGTCTAGCAGGAGCTGGACCTTATAGACAATTTCTATCCGTTAAGACTTGGTGAAATGAGAATTCTTCTAAATGAGGTTTTTAAAAAGTGTGAAGTCAAGAACATGCATGGAACCAGATGTATTCACAAATGACCAAATACCTTTTTCTTTTTAAAGTGCTGATTTTTATTTTATTTTTTGTTTTTATTTTTTAAAAGATACTTAGATTATACAAATATTACATTAAAAATATAGGGGATTCCCATATGCCCCGCTCCCACACCTCCCACATTTTCCCACAGTAACAACATCCTTCATTAGTGAGGTACATTCATTGCAATTGATGAACACATTTTGGAACATTGCCACTGAGCATATATTAAAGTTTCCATTATAGTGTACTCTCTCTCCCACCCAGTTCTGTACGTTATGGCAAGATTTATAATGGCCTGTATCTGTCATTGCAATGTCATTCAGGACAATTCCCAAGTCCCAAAAATGCCCCCATATTACACCTGTTTTTCCCTCTCCCTCCCATCAGAACCTCCAGTTCTTGTTTGCGGTTTTACTTTCCCTCAGTTTCTTGGTATGGTCATTGTCCATCATCACCTCCATGTTAATTGTCCTGGGTGAGACCAATGCACTGGAGAGTAGGTGTTGCAACTCCATTGAGATTCAGGGCCCAGCTGGCACATGGACAGCCCAAAGATTTAAGTCTCTTGGATATACACCTGCCAACTCTAGTACTAATCTTAGGTTCAAATAGAAGAACAGAAGAGCCATGTGTAGGGAAACCACAACTGAGTCCAACTCTGTCACTCTGGAGAGTGTAAATTAAAGTGGTGATATTTAAAAAGCAGTCTATAATCAGCATTGAATATTACTTGAAGAAAAAAGAATCAAGGACTCATACTTTTATCTTCCTTAAGTTTATATATGTCATGTTTAATTCTTAAGCGTCATAAGAAATATTCACTTCTGTTGTTTACAGCTAAGACTCAGGTGTGTGTAATATGGAGGAAAATCCATAGCAAAACATCTGGACTCTTCCCCTTTTTCTGCCTTCCCCTACAACATTTCTGTGTCACAAAAAAAGTATATACCTAAAGGAACCATCGATGGAAGCCTTTAATGAGGGAAAGATTGACACAAAACAATAGGGGTGAGGTCTATAAAATGAGTGTTTGGCAGTCTTATCCTTTTAATTTGATGATGGAATAACAGATGGTCTTAGTGACATAGTACAGTAATTGTTGAAAAAATATATATATGAGTTCTAGGGATATCAGATCCTACTACTATACATGGATTTTCTCATAACATTTGTCTTCTGATTATCTAATAAAAACAGAAAAACTCATGATATGCTTAAGAGATTTTCTAGAATATATGACACTAGAGACAGAAAAAAAAAGAAAATTCCAGCAACTCCAGGCACAGATCTGTTATGCAGAAATAACATTTCTAGGACTAAGCTGTCCTGATCAATTCCTTTTTGGTAATTTTTTAATAACTTTACTCCAAATTCAAAAACATAACAAAAAAGGCAGCTCAACAAGTTATGGAAATATTACTCCTAAAATGTTCTTTATAGGCACTTTTTTCTCATCTAATTCTAACTACTAACTCAGTTGTTCCTCTGGTGTTCAGAAAGATATACAGGTGAACACAGAATAGTTAAATGACATAGCCAAGGTCGCCTTAATAATGAAAAAAATGAAGAAGAGAAAAAAATAGTTAATCTTATTCATAGCTCACAAATCCAAACCCCATATTATTTTTTTTACCTATAGCTTAATATAGTACCAACTTTGCTTTTTCTACAAAAACATTACAATGCTGTTGTTAGCTATAGTCCATAAATTACATTACTTATATTTTCCTCTATATCACCACATTCTTAACACCCTGTAGTAGAAGA
Organism: Chaetophractus vellerosus; assembly: GCA_004027955.1. Taxonomy (NCBI): domain Eukaryota; kingdom Metazoa; phylum Chordata; class Mammalia; order Cingulata; family Chlamyphoridae; genus Chaetophractus; species Chaetophractus vellerosus. The sequence goes on from PVKH010031057.1 coordinate 4,781, forward strand.
ATATTCTCTGTATTTATATTATTAACCACAATTCTCATCTACTGCCAAAATCATTGTTATACATTCCCAATATTATACTTTGGGTAATTTTTATGGAATGTATTATTTTCCCCACTCATCTTTCTAGGTATTTTTTTTACATTCAATCATGTAGAAATGTGACAATTTGTAGACTATTTTCCATTAGAATTTTTGCATTTGTAAAGACTAAAAACTAACATAATAAAAATCACCAAGATTAGAGGGCTATCCTAGAGAGAGTGGATGATGTATATGTTTTGTTTTGTAAGGAGAAAATTTATCAGTGTTCCTTCTTAATTCCTTCCAAGGAACTGAATAAAAAATTTATAAGAAACAAATGAAAAGTGCATGAAATATCATGGATTTCATAGCACACTACTTTTAGTCTCTTAGCCATTGCAAACCGGAATATAAGAAGCAAAAGAGTAAAAAACTAAATCACAATGATATAATACTAAACAAGCAGTAGCACTGGCTGAGCACTTTCAAAAACAATTGTTAATGAAATTATGTACACTGAGCCTTTTAGTTTCTAAAGGATTATAGAAAATGGAAAGTAATTGGTAAAATATCTATACAATGTCAAATACAACATAATAAACAAAAAATTGACCACTGGATATTTTGAAACAACCAGGTAGTAGTTAGCATAGAGATAGAGACAATGGCTTGACTTCCTGCAAAGTTTTGTGACATTTTGTTTGTTTGTTCTATTAAAAGTGATCTTAAAAATAATTTTACAGAAAACCTCTAAATTTAAAGATGAAAAAATTTAAAGATTTTAAGTGACAGTCAAAAACATTAAGTTGGCAGCATAGCTAGTTTTTATCTGTGTACTTAGCCATCTCCCTAAATTATGTATTTAATAATTCATAATAGAATTAATTAATTTATTCCCATATATATGTGTGTTTGTGTGTGTGTGTACAATAAAATAAAGAAAAGATGAAAAGGAAGACGTGGGGTGGGGAGGACAAAGAAAAAAAGACAAAGGTGGACCCCCAAAGTAGAGGCAGAAATATAATTAAAATACAGGCCATAAGACTGATCCTACCCAGTCTCTATATGAAAACCATTAATTTGCTTCCATATTTTCTAGCAGCCAAACCAAAGTAGAAAGCATGAACAGTTATAATATTTACCATGTCCATGGAATTTTTTGAAAAAGAATCAAATACTCTGAAGAAATACAATTGTTCTTAGTATTTAGGCCAATTAGGAATATTTTTTAGACATTTTCATAAGAAGCTTTACCAAAAAACTTTTAAGGATAACTGATTTGCATGCAGTCAGTAAAAAAATTCAAGTCCAATGTTCTTCACATTGTTTAAGTATGGGGAGTCTTCAAAATTTAAACAGAATTAGATAATCAAATCTTTGGACTCTGTCAGTTAATAGAATAAAATTTACATGCGTTGAATCAAAGACCATTCTCTTTGTGAACTCTGGGAATAAATACAGATGACCATAACTACAGCATGAATACTTGGTGTAGCCCAATGATCTAAAACACTTTTAGATAGTTTGTAGTCTGATTAAGACAGTCTTATCCTAATCAGCTGAAGTAATGCCAATAAACAAATATCAAAGTATAAGATAAAATTAGGGAAGTAATTGAACTGTTTCCTCATTTTTTCCCCATGGTGAACCACAAAGGACTAAATTTAACTGAACACAAAAGCTCTTCAACAAAAAGTTTAACTTTTGGATTAAATTTCAATTGTGTATGTCATAGAACTCTATAAATTCTATATAATTCCTTAAGTATGTTATTAATATATCCTCTGTGCCTGGCACTGCGATAAGGACTGACATATTTTTTAAAAATGTAAGAGATGGAGCTACTGCTGTACATCTGAACTTCTCTGGATCACTTTAAATAAATTTATCAGAAATCTGTGGCAAAAAAAAAAGTGAGAAGAACAAATCATAGCTGGCAGTGGTAAACCGTGCCTGGGGTTTGATTGATTAGTCTCACTGTCATACATAAGACAGCCTTTCCTTCAATGTTCACTAGGAGAACATTAATAAAAATATAACACAGGAATGATCAACTATAGACTACTGACAAAATATAACGAAAAATAGGTAATTTTTCCAGAGGTATCACTAACCACCATTACTCATCTTTTTCTTCCAGGGCAAGCAGCACATTTATGTCCACCCTTTGGTGTTTGGCAATATACCCCGTAGTTTATACATGTTTTTGCAGAGGCCTGGATTCACATTTAGTAGAACAAATCTTGCCTGTGCTATATAAGCCGAGTGATTTAGATTTCTTTGGATTCTCTTCCTCTTTGAGTGCACTTCTTCATTTCCTACCCAATTCCCTCTAGTGGAGTGATTCTCAATCTTTGGTGTACATTAGAATCCCCAGGAGAAGTTGTTTAAACACAGATTTTAGGACCTTATCCCAAGATAGTCTGATTCATTAGGCCAAACGTGAAGATCAAGAATTTGTATTTCTAACGAGTGATTCTGATGCTGCCAGTCCACCTACCATGTTGAGGTCTGTGGCTCTAGCAGCTTGTCATGGAAAGTGTGCTCTGCAAACCAGCAGCACCAGCCTCACCTTTCAGTGTGTTAAAATACAGAATCTTGGACCACACTAGAGATCATCAGAACCCTTTCCTCAGACAGTACCATAAGCTTGTGTTATACATCCATGGGGGAAAATCAGTCATTTCTAGAGAACACATGGCACAGACTCTTTAAGCCCTTAGGGTTCGTGCTCAGTTTGTTGCCTTTACTTAAGCCTCTGCTTTCAAATACAGTTCTTAGGTGCTTGTGGTAGATTGCAAAATTGGCCACAATTACTGCAACTCCTTCCATAAAGACACGAAGTTGCTAACCCACTTCTTGAATCTTGTCTGGACTTGAAACTTATTTTGACCTATAGAACACCCTTGAATTGCACTGTGAAGGTTACAGACCAAGGCCTTAAGGGAACTTAGAGCTACTTGTCTTGCTCCTTTGGGACTTCTGCCACTGCCTCCACGTGAAGAAGCTCAGGCCAGCCTACAGGATGATGAGGGATACATGGCCCACTCTTGCCCCAGTCAGTATGCAGCTAACAGCCAGAAGTGAAGCAGCATAGTTGCCTGGCAACTGACTGCAGGTACATGAGTGAATCCAGCCAATATCAAAAGAAGAAACACCCCGCTGAGCCCAGCCTATATTTCCAAGCTACAAAATTGTGAGTTAAATAATGGTTGTTGATTTTAGTCACTAATATTTGAGGCCATTTGTACACAGAAAGAGATACTGATACCTGGGTCTTGTTCTGAACTATATTCCTATAAAACTATATAGTTTTATATAGAACTTCATAAAACTATTCTTTCCAGAACTATAATTGAATTTCTTTTGATACCTGAGGAGGCTAATTAAAAGGTAATTGTGTTAGAACAAGCTCTGTGCTTTCTCCTATTTTCAACTGCTTTGCTCTGTTTTTCTCCACTAAGCCAGAAATAATCATTGGCAATAACCAGTAAACTGTCAATAAATTACCCAATTGGTAATATCCTTAGATAAAAGACCAAAATATAATTCCTTTAGCAAATAAAGCAAACAAATAAAAAGTACTTCTTACTTTTATAGATCTCATAAAAGAAAGATATTGAAATTTAAATGTGTTCCTGAAGAGAATGGAGGAATTAATCTGTATATTCCAGGAAATCCAAGCTAGTGCCAAGAAAATGTCTCAAGGATGGCTGACATACAGTACTCATAGCTTGAATGTTCCCTTTAGTATCTTAAGTACTGAGGGTTTGTAAACTCTCATCAATATATTCAGATTGGTTTGGAAGCTTCAGCCCCCAGAATTGTACATGAGTACCTTATAAGTGTAAAAAGAATCCAATCGCTCTCAAACAATTCTATCCAAACATTGCAACCAACGTTCTAATGAGATTTTGTTTATCAATTAGATAAGCTAATATAGAAATAACTAAGAAAAAAATATTTTTAAGCAATAATGATGATGGAAATTAATTCATGAAAACTTTTCAAATAATCTGAAGCTACTAAAATTATATCAGTGCAAAACTTGCACAAGAATAGACAGATCAGTGTTTAAAAAATAAGTTCTTAAAAATAAACCCTATATGAAAATTGAACGTATGATAAAGGAAATAACATAAATCAGTAAATTCTATCACATATTCAGTACATTATGATGCTGTGCTTATATAATAATGTGGTATTGATATTTGAATAGACAGAGAGAACAATGGAAAAGAATATAGAATAAAACCCATGTATTATATGTTAAATAAAGCCGGCATTCCTCTTAAGCAGAGAAATGTCATTAAGTACTGTTTGGATAACTAGGTGGACCTCTGAAAAAAAAATGAACTCATGCTCTAGCACAACTTACACCAAAATACATTCAGATAACCAAAGTTTAAATGTTAAAAATTTTAAAATAAAAAAATGTAAAAATCATTTTTTATTATTGGACTAGAAAAGACATGCAATGTGTGACAATAAAATCAGAAGCCATTAAAGAAAAATGGCATAATAAAATACAAAACAAAAAACCTGCTTTGCAAAATGTGGTATAGTTAAAAGAAAAAGAAAATTAAGAATTCTTGAAAATTTTAGAAAAAAATGTTTCCCCAGAGAAAAGAATTAAAATGGTCCTTAAATATATGGAAGGATGCTCAAACCTCATTCTTCGGCCCCCTTAATAAAATAAATGGAAAATCAAGCAAGATATTTATTTTATTTTGTAAGATACACAAAATCAAAATGTTTTATTATTCAGTGGGTAAAGGGAAACATAGAAAGCTAAACTGGCATAACCTCAGAAAGGGCAACTTGAAAATACCTGTCAAAATTACAATCCATAACCCTTATACTCACTACTCGGAATGAATCTTGCAGCTATCATTGCACTTGGGCAAAATGACAGATATAGGAGACTGACTATTGAATAATTATTTATAGTGATAAAAGATTATAAATAAATTACATGTTCACCAATAAATGGTTGCATAAATTAGGATACTATGAAACTGTCATAATGAGTCAAGCAGTTCAGGTAATTCTGATATGGAATGATCACAAAGTTGTACATTTTTCGGGAGAAAATTTACATGTATAGTAGTTTTTGTATTATGCTACCATTTAAATGAATACATATGTATGCCCATGTACAAATTTGCATATAATATCAATGAAAAGATACAAACAAAAATGGTAAGAATGGTTTCTAGTAGTAATAAAGCCGAATAGTTGGAAAACATTAAATAGTTGGAAGACTGACTTTTCACAATACACCCTACTAATTTTTTTTATTTTTTTTACTGTGTATTAATCATATCACACCATGCATTAGTATTAGATAATATTTTCATTAAAATAATAACTTGAAACAAATCCATGAGAAGTTATTTAAATATAGTCCTGGAGCATTTTGTTAGCTACTTGGGACAATGCATTTTGTATCCTTACCTCATAGCTTATCAAAATGAAATCCAAACGGACTGGTAAAGTAATTTGAGAACAAATTAACCTCAAACTTTTAAAAGGAAAAAAAAAAATATATATATATATATACATATTTATGTGAGCTATAAAAGGGAATAAAGCTATTTAATTTTTAAAATAATTGAAGAAAATACTTAAAATTATTGTTAGATTTAGCAAAAGTGAAAAAGTTAGACTTTAAAAAGAATAATAATAAATTATATGAAAAACAATTTTTCTTACTGGGAAATATTTGCAGGAAATATGTCAACTATGTTTAATAATAAACAAAAAGCTTAGTATACAAATTGATTAATAGAATATGAATATGAATGGACAATTCATAAAAAAGGAAATACAATAAGTAAATAATATGTTTAAAATCCACCCATATTTATAATCGAAGAATGCAAATTAAGGCAATAGTATGATTTATCAAAAAATAGCAAAGATTTTTAAAATGTGAATTAAAATGGTAGTGAATTTGAAATCAAATTTACCCAAAAACAGTGTTGGTATGTATATTTTTAAGGAAAGTGATCAGGGAATACAAACTTTTGAAAAAATTTTGTTTCCATTAATTTTTTCTCATGAAATAAAATAATAAAAATAATAATTCAAAAAGGGTTTATATTCACATATTCACTTTATTTTTATTTATATTATCAAACAAGTAGAAACAACCTAAATTAACAAATTACTGTGTCTTTTTAGGTAATTAGATTTGAAGTTGGAATTAACTTTGAATCTCTACCAAATTGGTTTATTGCAGAAAGCAGAGGATACAAATATCAGAGGATAAGTCCATTAACATCTTCTCTTAGGTCAGAAATATAGTGATATGGAGATGGCTGAACTTAGCATAAAGCAGATTAAATATTGAACAAATCAAGAACATCTTACATAGGTTTTGCATAAATGTCCTTACCTTTAAGAGATCACTTACTTAGAGACTCCCAATTTCTCCCCAAACTCCCAAATTCTCATAAATCTCAAGATTTAACAACTCCTAATTTTTCCCCAGAGTTTTTTTTCTGATAGTGACTGTCCATCATTTTCTGGATGAGAGTTAAGTCTAGAGTCAATTTTGGTAATTTTAAGTCAATTAAGAGATATATGTAAAATAGAATATTGCACAGACATTAAACCTTATGTTTGCAAGTGGTGTTAAATAATATGGTCAAATGTCATTAGTGAAAAAACAGAACACATGGCATCAATAAAAGCAACATATACAGAAAGAAGGAAATATACTAAAAAGTTAGCATTGGCCACCAATGAATGACAAGGATTATAATTTACAGTATAGACAATTTTTCAAAAAGTACATATTAGTTATAAAATAATAATAATATTTTATTTTCAAGGTTTACTTTGAGATTTTTCAGTAACATCAAAGAATTGGCCAATTGGGAAAACTTTAGTAAAACTGTGAAAGAATAATGGAAGAAGTTATCAATGGTACTCTTTGGCATTTTCACCCACATCATGGTAGATTGCCTTGATTTTAACCTCCAGATCACCGGTTTGGTCATCAATGCTGCCCAGCCTATTATTTTATCTGTCATTAATTTTATTTTTAATTTTGTTAATCAGATTTTTAATTTCAGACAGAATAATTATTTTCTGTTCCTTTTTCACAACAGCCTCTTCTACTTTTATCGATGAAATTCTTTCTCAAAACTCTCAAATGTGTAGTTGTTCAACTTGAACACTCTCATTTCTGCTATGAATACTCAAGTGTTCATTCACATTGATGAGGGAGACTGTTAATTAATACAGTAAGTGGTCTAGATTTCTTTTACAGTTAGGTAAATTTTCATCTCTTTAAGTAATCTTCCTTTCTCTAAACCTCTTTAAATCTTTTTTTTTTAGTATCTCTGTTATAAGACTTCTTTATTTTTTTGAATCTTTCAAAGTATATATTTTTAGCTGCTATCCAAAAGCAGCCTTTTTGAAAACAAAATTTGTATCTGAGTTATCATTTGTACCTATCATCCAAGCTATCACTGGAACTTTTGGGGTAAAAAATATTTTTTCATAGAAAATAACAAAAAAGTCAGATATCAATTATGCACATTATGTATGTATGCACATACAAATTAGAAGCAAAAAA
>PVKH010031058.1:0-12385 GCA_004027955.1 Chaetophractus vellerosus
CCCCCACCACGGTGACCAGCCGAGTCAGCTTACCGCGTGGCGGCCTGCCTGCTCGTGGGGGCTTGCCCTGGGCGCGGCAGTTGACCTGCCCACGGTGGCTTGCCTTCTCAAGGCGGTCTGCGCACTCGAGGAGGCCTCCTATGTGGTAAACCAGCGCCCTACCAATTGGGCTACAGCCGGCCCCCTCTGCTACATATTTTATCATACTTTTGTTGAAAATTAATTTCAGTAAGGTTTTGATAATGAATAAAATTATAATATTGCTAAATAAATGAGGTTTTAGTAACTTTGCCTTATTTATAATATTTTCAGGGGAGTCTAACTTTTTTGTTACATATGTAATATACAATCTTAACTAATTTATTTCATGAATAGAAGTAAATAGAAATTAGATTGTAAAAATTATCAGAAGCTCTCTTCATTTGATCCTGGCCTTATAAATCAGCTATAATTAAGGTTAGTTTTTAGAGCAGATTTTTCAAAATGTTTTTGTATTTGGCAGAATTTTTATTGATGGTGTTGTTTGCTGGAGGTGTACCTCAGAATTAAATTTTGTCTAGATATATGCTATATAGAGTCTATATTAGTACAAGTAGAAAGCATGTGTTAAACAAATTGATGCAAACTGAGCATGGAAAGAAAAAAAGAAAAGGGGAGAAAAGGAGAAGAGAACAGAGGGTGAAGAGGAAAACGATAAAGGAGACCAGTGCAAAGAGAGGTAAAATGATGGATGATAATCTGATCAACTTATTTATTTATTTTATTTATTATATATCCCCCCCCTTTCTGCCTGTTCTTGCTGTGTTCATCTTTGCGTTCTTCTGTGTCTGCTTGTCTCCCCCCGCTGCGGCGACCCGCCGAGTCAGCTCACTGCGTGGAGGCTTGCCTTTGCTCACGGGGGCTTGCCCTGCCCACGGCGGCTTGCCTTCTCGAGGTGGTCTGCCTGCTCAAGGAGGCCCCGGGAATCGAACCTGGGGCCTCCCATGTGGTAAACCGGAGCCCTACCAATTGAGCTACAGCCGGTTCCCTGATCAACTTATTTTTGTAATTAGTATAGAATAGTTTAGTTCTGAATAAATAAATGGTTGAAATGTAAAAATAGTGATTGACAGTCATAGTGGGATTTTCTTAAAAGTGCCCCTGCCCCTGGACATTCCATTTTTCCCCCCGACTCCTTTGAGAAAATAGAGAAAGAACCCCCTTTTGGGAACTCTGAGAAGTATATAGAAAAAATAATAATAAGTTTGTCTGAGAGAGGAGGTTAACTGCTATACCACCAGTTTCTATTCTTACGTTCCAGTATGATCCATTCTGTATGTCAGCCAGGATCAACTGTTTAAAAATATATCATGTTACTTCTCAGTACTTAAAAGTGATTTGGTACAAATATGATTTTTAAAAGGCATTGCAAATAACTAGTAAAGAATTATTCCAGAAATGATGTTGGAATACACAGACTGGCAATGTGGGAAAGAAATTAATTTAGACTTTCTACTGATACCATACATCAAAGTAATTACCAGCTATATAAGGGAGTTAAACTAAGTGGAGGTACATTTCAAGTCACAGGTAATTTGGAACAATATATATCTCAATGCTTATGAAACATTATTGGAGAGATTATTAAAGTGTTAAAAGAAATTTTAAATAGAAAGATTAGATTTTAGTAAAAATCTGTCCTATGTCATAATGTAACCAAAACAAGCAACTAAAGGATGGGTAAAGTATTTATAAAAATAATTACAAAAAAGGATTAACATTATCAAGAACAATAAGAAAATTCTTAGGACTCAATTGCTAAATGGCCAAGAAATTAACTGAAATCGTAAATATGACTAAGAAAAGAGAAGTGGAAACATGTTCTACTTGTCTAATAAAGAAATGGAAATAAAAACAGTAGTGAGATGCCAATTTAAATTAACAATTTAAAGGACAAAAGGCAATCTTTAGAATCCAGATTGGCTAAATTGTGATGAAATTAGTGTTTGTTTTTAAAATATACACTTCTATTGGCAATATATATCACTTTAACACTTTAGAAAACCAATTTGTTAATATATGTTAAGAGTCATAAAAATGTATGTAGTTGTTGACTTAGAAATTCAAGCTGCTGAGAATCTTATCCATTAGGATTTTCATAGTGCCTAAATTTTTAAGAGTGAATTGATTAAATAAATGAGTTTATAGTCAATAAAATGTTATGTAGCCATTAAAATTTATGGTTAAGAAGGCTTTGTAATAATTTGGAAACTGTTTATAATATAACTTTAAAAAGGTATAAAATTTTGCAAAATTGAAAAAAGAGCTTATAATATGAGGTAAAATAAATATAAAGACTGAAAAGAAATAAAAAGAATGGTAACTGTTGTTTATGGATGAGATTTTATGTGTTTTCTCTTATGAAGAATGGATATATGTTTTATGGTAATAAAAGTATAAAACTTAAAAGTATATGTGTAAAAATGATTATGAATTGAGGGAACTAAACAGTCTTGAACTGACAGAATGGTTGTTTGATTTTTAATATTATGGAGCAGAGCCTAACAACATTTTCCTTTTCATAGTAACCATTAGGGCCTACCATTTAATGGAGAATGTGAGAGGGCTTACAATGTGCTAGGCATGTTTGTTTAAAAACAGCCTTGCCTGATTAATTCTACAATTAGTTGGTAGCCATAGAACTCAAGTGCTGATTGATTGAAGAAATTAGAACATATATATTGAAAAATGTTTTTAGGTGCCCGCTACGAGCCACATAGTGTGATAGTGCTGGAGGACAGTGATTAATAAAACAAACTAGCTCTGTAGCGATTATAAGCTTGTGGGTAAACAGGACATTAAGTACATGATAATAAAAATAGATTTGTAATTAAAAATTTTGATAAACCCTGTGGAAGTAAAATACAGTGGTCTCAAACTTCTTGGCCTCAGGAACCCTTAAATTCTTAAATTATTTAGGGTACCAGAGGGTGCTTTTGTTTTTCTTTTTAAAAATTTATTTACTTTTTGTTTGTTTGTTTATTTATTTATCCCTCCCCTTCTCCAGATGGCTGTCTCACCTGTTTGCTCATTGTTTGCTTGCCTTCTCCAGGAGGCACGGGGACCCGAATTCAGGACCTCCTGTGTTGTAGGCGGGCGCCCAACTGGTTGAGCCACATCTACTTCCCCACAGAGTTTTTATTTATGTGGGTTTCATTTATTACTGTTTATTTAATTAGAAATTAAAATAAGGGGAGCGGATGTGGCTCAAGTGGTTGAGTGCTTGCTTCCCAGATAGGAGGTCCCGGGTTTGGTTCCTAGTGCCTCCTAAAAACAAAAATATAAACAATAAGCAAACAACCAGAAAAACCAACTTAGGGGAGCTGATGTGGCTCAGTGGTTGAGCGCCAGCTTCCCATATACAAGGTCCTGGGTTCAATCCCCGGTCCCTGTACCTCAAAAGAAAAAAAAAAAAAAAAAGGAGAGAAAGACATGAAAAAATCATTTATTTATTTAAAAATAATATAATAAACTCCTCACAGGTTAACATAAATAACATTTTTTTTTAATGAAATAATATCTACATTTTCCTAAACAATACAAGATAGTGGCAAGAGTGGCATTGTTTTACATTTTTACAAATCTCTTTTTAATGTTTGGCTTCATAGAAGACAACTGTATTCTCATGTGCTTCTTTATTCAATGTGTTGTTTTGCTTGAAATATGTGAAGAAAATCCAGGCTCACGCAGATAAGTGGTTGGGGAAAGGAAAGGAGTATTTTAATAGTCTTTTTATGTAATTGTGGATATTCTTATTTGATATTACATCAGAACTCAAGTAGTAGTTTTTTAAATGTTGGTTATGATGTAAAATCTGAAATTATATCAATAAATGTTTTGTGCTTTGTTAAAATTTATTTATTTATTTATTGTCTTGCACTTTGAATGAATCTTTTACCCTTGCATGATTTTGTAACATCATACATAGAATATTTGGAGAATATTTGTTCACTGAATTATATAGATCTTTCCAATATTGACATTTTATCATGGTATATCAAAAACTTATATTTGTTAATATCACCACCAGTTTCATCAGAAAAATGCTTAATTATTGGGACGCTATCAAGCTCACAGTGACACAAATTTGGCAGACTTCTGATTTTCACTACAAAGATTGAATTTTGTCATTGGTAACAAATATATCTGTTTTCTTTGAAATGGCAGACTTACTTTGTTAATTTTCAAGAAAATTTCTCCCAAATACCCAAGTTGGAATAACAATTATTTGTCTGTCAGTCATTCTTTGAAGTAAAAATTATATTCCATGAAGAAAGTGGCTAGTTCAGCTCTTATCTCACAGTTGCACAAGTGCTTTTCATTGAGATACAGCCATCATATTTTGGAATGCAGCAGAAATGCTGTATGCACTTATCATGACAGATTGAATGCATTTTGTCATATAGAATATTAAAAAGAAGTGTATCAAGTGTTAAGATTTAATGAAATTAAATGAAACTGACTTTCTGTTATTAAAAAAAACCCACAAAACTTGGTATGGGTGAAGGTGAATAATACAATGACTACTAGTATATTTTGGTTCTACTGCTTTGATCATTATTCTAATGTGCCAGCAGTTTTACCTTCTGTCACTCTTAAACCCTAAGTGCAAAGGTCAACACTGTGAAAAATGAAAATAACTTTTTTGTATTATTATGAAAATAGTTTTGATGTCATGGTCTCTTTGAAAGTGTCTTGGGAAACCCCTCCAGTCCTACTTTGAGAACCGTTGTGTTAGAACGTAAGAGGTTGATTTGATTGAGATTGTGGGAAGGAGTGTTGGGGAAGGCATTAATGAGGAAGTGACTCTTAATGCAAGCCAACCAAACAAAGGGAACACTAGCACATGTGGAAAGCTTTGAAGTAGGCAAAGTTGTTGGTGTCATCTAGGAACTGTAAGAAGAGCAATGTATATGAAGTGTAATGATCAAGGGAGGGCAGAATAATACAAGAAGGGGTCAGTTCATTTGAGACTTTAGAAGCCATGTTAATGGTTTTGGGTTTTATCCTTTGACCATGGAAAGCCATTGAAGGGCATTTAAGCAGGGAAGTAAAATGACCTGATTTATGTTTCACAAAGATTACTCTGGCTGTTTAGGTAATTTTAAAAGTACCACATTTACTTAATTATTGTCTGCAGTTTGGAAAGTTCTTCCACATATTGATATCACATAGGCTTTTCTTAACTAATATTAAAATTTTAACTGCAAACCCAGAATTCAGAATGTACCTAGGTAGTAACTTAGATTTTGATTCATCTTTCAGAAAGCCATGCAGAGATAGAAAACAGAGCTAAAAGACATCTTTTTAGGGTCATAAGACACTTAATCATTAGTTAAAATTTCTCTCCTTCTATGAAACACCTTTTAAAAAGTACTTGTTTTCCATTATTTGGAATAAGTAGAAGAAATATTTGTGAAGGCTGATATCCAGGCAACTTATATATTGGGTACATAGATTACACTCACCATTGCTAGTAACCCCACACATGTGAAGTCTCTGGAGGTATTATATATGTGAATTACATTTATTTCTAAGAGAATACTTACTGATTTTTTTCTCTCCTTTTTTTTTTCACACAAATGTTTCTTTTACCTGTGTGGCAATGAAGATATGCTAATACTGAAAAGTTACTCCTTTAAATACAAAGCATCCTTACTCCTGGAATCTCTGTGTAACATTTGTGTAATCAATGTATCCTGAAAATGTATATAGATATATAAAAAAATAAATAAATAATTAATTAAAAAAATAAATACAAAGCATCTTGTAATTAGTTAAAGGGAGGGAGAGTGGCATTGCTTCCAAGACCTATATTACTCATTTCTCTCTTCTCTGAAATAATTCTTTGGCCTTGCTGTTTTTTGAATCTGTAAATATAGACATATATTATCTTTTCTCTACACCGTTAATTTTCCTTTTATTAGTATTTAGCGACCAAGAGGTCCATTCTGAGATTATTACTGGTTTAATACACACTTTCTTTTCTTTCTTTTCAATGATATCTAGCCTTTTCTGGTTTGTTTTTGGTGCATCGCTTTTAAGGGTTTTATATTGATGGGACCTAAACCCTCTTTTTTTCCCGTTACCTCTTTTATTCCAAATGTGGAACTTCACTATGTTGATTATGGGTGAGTTTCTGCCAAATTTAAAAGAATTTGTTGTGCACACAGGTGATTAAGTCAGGTTTGTGTTGCTCTTTTCCCATCATCTACATTGGATCTTACAAAATCAGGCAAGGAATATTATTTGGTATTAGGGTAGGTAATCAGGCTTTCCAGCAGAATAAGGTGCTTATTTCTGGAACAGTGTTTGTCTTTTGAATAGTTAGAGCCTTGTTACACTTACCTATCAAATTTATTTATGCCTTGAGTTTAGATTGATATTTTAAAAATCATTTTGTATTTTAACTATGTGTCCTAGATTTTCTAGAAGCGTTCTGACTTTATTCTGCTCTTTCTTTTCAGATACAGTCCTCAAACAGAAAAGTGTCCTTTTTAGTACTTGATTCTTGGTTCATATAATACTTGGCCTTAGGCAAGTCACCTATGTTTTAAGTTACTGTTGGTTGTTTCCTGTATTAGACTTTAATTAAAAATAATTGTCAGGATACTTCTGTGCTGTTAAGATAGAAGAACAGACTGGTGTTTCCTAGTTTTGTTCATTTAGTAAACTATAGAATTGGTCTTTTATTCGGAAATGGTTATTGACTTGATGGTAGAGGTAATGTCACAAGAAGTGAGGATTAGCAGTATTAATAACATGGGGGTGTGGGGTGGGTATTGAGGAAGAAAAAAGAGGTTATATTTCTGACCAAAAAAGGTCTGTGGATGAAGTTCTTAAGTATTTGGTACGAGTCACAACCTGAGAAGTTCTTGGAACTTTAAACCTAAGAATCATTTGTTCCTCATCCATACCTCTCCTACTCCATTTCTGCACCCCTATTCTTCCTGAAGTACATGAAGTAACAGATATCAAGCAATTGGTTGATTTTCTTAATTGTAATAGAATTTTGTCAAAAATAAATACATTGCTAAAGCATACATTCCTTCGCTTGCAAAATTTTGAGATGAAGAAACCAGCTTATCTCTCCATCTTTGTCTAGTAATTGGACAATGAGAACAATGAGTAGTACCTAATTTTCTAGGTATCTAGCCTGTCATATATTTATTCCTTTTTATAGCTTTGATTTTGTGTGTCTATTCTTGTAAGTTTTTTTTTTTTTTTTTTTCTTTTTCTTCTTCTTGTGGTGGGAGAAGACTGGTTTAGATGAATCTGGGAGAACAGAGAAGATAGATAGTTTTGGAATTTAGGTTTTAGGGTTGGATGTTTGTAATACAGTGAAGCGAAGTAAACTTTGCTCTTGATGTCAAGACAAAAGATTTAAGCTACTGTTTAGCATTTTTTTCCTTTGGACTACAGTGCAAATAGCACCTAATCAAGTTTCTTTGTTTTTGAGAATGACTTCTATTTGACTGGGAAGAGAGAAGGCATATTAAATAGAGTTCTTCTCAACAAGATGCTTTTTTTCTCTGCCTTGTCAGGAAGGTAGAAATAACTTTGTTATATAGAATGACTCTTAGTAATGATAGCTTACATCGAGTCTCTAGAATATTAGCTATTTTTACTAAAGTGTATCCTAGAAGGTAAGTTCAGACTGTTAGAATTTTTGAAATTTTACTTAGTAGTCAGAATGTTTAAAATTCAGCTAATAAATAAAATATGAGTAGTGATAGCCTTCTGTATCCTAAGCCTTTTGAATATAGAGATGATTTTGCGTAGCAAGTTGGTTTAGTGTAGGTAATCAATAGCTGGTATTTCCAGAAATTGAATGTGAATCTTTTAAAGGCCTTTCAACGTAGAGATATAGAGTTGAACTTAATCGAGGAGCAAATCATTAGGTAGTAATGAAATCAGTGAGGAAGGAAAACACAGTTTGTCTAGAAGTGCAATTGTTCTATGTTTTTTGTTGTATTTCTCCTAGCCGGAGAATTTTCATCCTTGGGCCTTCCCATCATGTGCCCCTCTCTCGATGTGCACTTTCCAGTGTGGATATATATAGGACACCTTTATATGACCTTCGTATTGACCAAAAGAGTAAGTATAAAGAAAGCTTATAGCTTTTAAGTAGCTAAAGTTTCTTAGTAGGAATTATATGATCATTAAAAAAAATTTTAAAAATGGATATCGTAAGATCTCAAATTTTCAATAAAATTTGTTGGAACTAACCTGCAAAACAAAACAAAAGAAAGAAAATCTCCAATACCACCCGATTACAATAAGAGTTTTTTCCTGCCAGATCCAGTAGTCTCCAGACTTCAGTGGTTGCATTTATATTCAAGGAAGTAATAGAAGAACATTGTACCATGAGACAAGAGAGTTGTACCCACACCAACTTAACGAAAGTTTCTGGGCATGTTAGTTTACCTCTCTGTATATATCCATTTCCTCACTGTAAGTAGATAATGGTGATAATACCTTATTTCCTCTCAAATGATTTTTTATGGGGGAAAAATAAGAGTGTAGTTGCAAAACTCTGAAAGGTGCAACATAAATCTTAAGTCTATTTTATTTTGAAAAACACATCTATTATTTTGAATTATTTAAATTTTTTGACTAGGATTCCAGAGGTGAAAATTTTGGACTTGGGGGAAAAAATGCATTTTGAGGGGACTGGGAGAGCAGAATTTTTTTTTTTTTTTTTAAGGAGCTAAAGCAATTTATTCAAAAGACAAAAGTAGTGATGTCACTTTACAATGTCAAGACACTTTACAGAGTGAACATCCCAAGACAAAGATGAGCAAAGGGAATAAACCAGCAATTTGCAAAAGAAAATATACAAAGTGCACCAAAAGTTGGGAATTAGCAGAAGACCTCTAAAGATGATATTAAATGAAAAGCTTTTGGAATCAACAGTCCTGGATTGGAATCTCAGAATAACACATTAGCTGTTTAAACTTGGACAGGACCTGAATCATTCTAAATCTTAATATCTTCACCTGTGTAGTGGTATTCATCCTTCTAAGAAGGTTGGTAGGCTTAATGAATACATGTTAAAAAGCTTATCACAGTTTCTATCAGTAAATGATTAGTAACCAATAACAATAAGATGAGGGTCTAAAATTTCTATATTTCAGTGTACTACCTCTCAATTTGACCACTTTTTCTGAATCTCCATGTCCAAATTCCACTGTCTATGTCAGTTCCTTATCGTCCTCCCTAGAAATCGCAGGCTGGGATCCCTCTGATGTCCACAATGATTCTTTAAAAAAAAAAAAAAACAATTTATTCACACACCATACAATCCATGAAAGTGTACATTCAATGGCGGGAACGCTGAATTAAAAAAAAGTACAGAACAGTACAGACAATACTGTAACATGCTCAGGTACTCATCATCCATGCTGACTCAGAATTTTTCCCTCATCCTGAGCTCCATTTACCTTTCCAGACATAACCACCTTCATAATCTTGGTGTGTGTCTTTTCAGCTCATCAAATTATATTTTAAGTATATTAGGAGTAGTTATTGTTTCAAGAAATTCTGCCACAAATGCTTCTGTAGATTAAAATAATCTAATTGCAAAGGGAGTTATCACCTCTTTTTCCTTATTTTTTAGGCCTAAATTTTCATAATTTGGGGCTTTAAGTATCATAGAGTATTGTCAGTTATGTTGTTTGATTACTCTTATTAATGAAGCTGTAGTATTACTAGTCTTACTCCCTCGGATCATTTTAGAGGGCACACTTTATTTTTAAAGCTCTGTTGGAGGGTTCAGATAATTTTAGTTTTGAATAGCCTGCTAGTGAAGGAATAGAAGATATTTAAACAGGTATAATTTTGTAGGAAAGAGGTTATACTCCTGTTTTTTTCTTCCTTCCATATTGTTAAACCCATTTAAGAATCTAATTATAAGAATACTGTTTTTTTTTTCTATGATGAAACAGAAATATACTTGTCATGTTTATTTACATATTAAATTTTATCCTTTTCTTGCTATCTAATATATGGGGTAAAGTGTAATTCATTAAAAAGGGACTGAGTTACTAGGGCATTTAAAGCTGACATAGTACTATAGTGAATTGATCTTTTCCAGGAGAGGAGGTTAATAACATTCTTAGTGGGAATTTTATGTTCTTGGTATAGGAAGAACCTGAGGTGTGATATAATAATCCCATACACTTTATTAAAACCAAACAAAATAAAAAAACAAATTATTTGCCTCATAAATAAGTAGACCAGGGATTTTTCCATATTTTAGTTAACATTCATGTGAATAACTATGTTCTTGCTAACGTGCTAATTTAAGTCAAGGAAAAGCTTTAGACCCAGAGGTAATTTTAGAAATAATGAAAGTAACTGGTGAAAATTTAAATTATTATTTTTAAATA
Source organism: Chaetophractus vellerosus (assembly GCA_004027955.1). Taxonomy (NCBI): domain Eukaryota; kingdom Metazoa; phylum Chordata; class Mammalia; order Cingulata; family Chlamyphoridae; genus Chaetophractus; species Chaetophractus vellerosus. The sequence continues at coordinate 10,431 of PVKH010031058.1, forward strand.
GCTTTGTAACATAAAAATGCTGAGTAAGTAATTACATGTATTATTCTTTCGTCTTATACATAAAAAGCTACTTTTTTCCTTTTTCAAGTAAAATAAAGGAGAATACTATGTAGTGCTCTGTCTCTTGACAAAGCATGTAGTTCTGTATTACTGGGTAGAATCTCAGAGGATGAGGATTTACTTTAATATATTTGTTTTAATATATTTTGAAATCTCTAGTTTACGGAGAACTATGGAAGACAGGAATGTTTGAACGCATGTCTCTGCAGACAGATGAAGATGAACACAGTATTGAAATGCATTTGCCTTACACAGCTAAAGCCATGGAAAGGTATATTGATTATTATATGAAATCCCAGAGAAATCATATATATTAATTTCTTTGGAATTATTTTAACTAGGGTAAGATCATCATTAGGGTAAGGAGATTTTCAAATTTTTGTTAATTGAAATGATATAAAAATTTGTAATTGGAATTTCTTAATGTGGATTCGGGTTGGTTTTGAGTAGTTTACCTATGAAAGCTGAACACATACATGGTTGTTTTATTAGGCAGAAATAAAAGAGACTTGCATGTGTGTCTGTGTGTGTCTCTGAGTGTGTATATCTTGGTTTGTCTGGTATTTTATTATGTAGACTTTTCTTTATCTGAATAATAATTACATTCCTTTATGGTATAGTGATAATGGTAACGTTTTACATTTGGAAATAACTTTGGAGATCATTTATTTCACTCTTCTACAAACTACTTGAATCTCTTTTAGAGTATGCTTCACAGATTATTATTTGATACCTGCCAAAGGTCTTCCAGTGATGTGGTGCTCACTAGACTGAAAGTAGAGTGAGGATAGAAATAGTATCTATTTTGCTCTCTACTGTATCCTCTTTGCCTAGCACTGTGCCCAACACATAGTAGTCAGTAATTTATTTTGGTAAAATGAAAGAATTGTTTCAAAAGCTTTTTTCTTTTAGAGCTGCATTCAAAATTCAAAAAAATTATTTTCTCTAGGTCACATTTCTCTATTTGTTTCAGCTATTTCTTATGGACTTAATATTCCATATATAGTCTGACAGTTCTAAATATGGTGAGATTATTTCTTCTCTGGATCTGAATTTTGTATTCTTTTAGTAAAGTACCTTGTATATGCATTGTAGGTTCTCAGTAAATATTTGTTGGTTTAGGTCCAAAATTATATCAACATTGTTTTATGTTGCTGTGGCTTGTTTGCTAGTGTTATACTTGTGATCAACTAAAACCCAACACTTTTCATACTGTTAAACTGATTATTTTATCCTTTTGTAAAGCTTTTGTGTTTTGATTTCTTTTTAACCCTAAATGTGTACATCCCCTCTATTCTTTCTGTTTAATATTTCTTGTTGGTTTTGATCCATTAATGCAGTCTTTTTGGACAATTTCCACTCTTAATTCTTCATTCAAAGTTTCCTTTTCTCAGTCTTATGTTTTCTACATCTATTCATAATGATAACCATGAGGAATTACATAAACCTGAAGAAGTTTCCAAAAATCAGAGTGATATTAAATTATGAACACTATAATTTTAGGTTGTGTTTTAATACATTCAATTTCTTCTGAAATTGTTAAAACATGTATATTACTTATTTCCTGACATGTTGGGTAATTAGAATATCCCAATCATCAACTATACAAGATAATAGAATATTTTTATTTGCTGAAATATTTACACATTTAATTATGAGATAATTCATGCTAGACTTAATAAATTTTAATAAAATAGCACCAACAAGCTACCAACAATATCCTCAAAGAGGTTTTTAAAAAAATAACCTTTTTGTTATTTCAAAAGTGTAAGATGTAATGTGGGAAATTTAGGAGCTAAAAACCAACAAACAAAATTCTTACTCAGAAATAATTCTATCTATATTGAATGACAACTATTGTTAAATATATCACTGTTTAATATATCTCAAGAAAA